>JARLTB010000065.1:9115000-9365000 GCA_030141615.1 Unio pictorum
TACAGATGCAATCTCCAATATTTATAATATATACAGAAGAAATGCGAAATACAAATATTCAGAATAGAAAATACAACATATACTAACAGAAGATACATGGATAGAATTATGGCGGATAACCCCTCCCTTCATATAACTGACTGCAATCTAACTTTACCTAACACAAATAATACAAAAATCACAATATTCTTATTTGAAAGTATTTGTAAGCACAGATGAATTAATATCTTTAGATTGGAAATTGTTTGTAATGTTTAAATACACATAGTTGATTGTTTAGTAAAGATCACATTTACACCATTTTTTAAATTAAAAAAAAAAGACTTATTGCAAGCGATATAAAAAAACAACATAACGAAGAATTTTCAGTGATATATGAATCATTGTCGTAACGAGATATTTATATAGCATATGCGACCAAGACGACGGGTGAATTGATCTACAACGGGACCCGGGTGAACAAGTGGACTAAGGCGCGCGCCTTTACAAATCACCGACATCTCATCTCCGCCTCGCGGGTTCGAGTCTCTAGCTTGGCCAATATGGAGCATGTGCGAATGTTTGCCAGTAGCTTCCCATTTTTTGTCGGTGGTTCTTTCATAGATTCTCCTAAGTTCCTAGTCCATCCAAAATACTCGATGCCATGTAAAGCCTATTATGTACTCAGGCCCGTACCTAGGGGGGGGGTCAACCATGACACTTGTCAGGGGCCCGAGCTAGATAGGGGCCCGCCCTTTTTCGAGTTCGCACATATTTGAAACACGAAAGGGGCCCGAACTCTGTCAGCTGCCTGGGGCCCAGAATTTCCCAGGTGCGGGCCTGATGTACTGAAAATATGGTGTTAAACGTCTAAAAAAAACATTGTTCTTTAAACGTGTTTATTGAAATATTCATTTGATACATTTATGCATCAAATTCGGTAGTTTTAAAGTGTGTACTATTCCTAATTTTAATGCAAATGTTCCTCCTAATGCTTTTTCTATGAACAATTCGTAACAAATAGTGATATACATTATGTCCATATGTTCTTACGGGACGTTTATTATGTGTAATTGTTTTTAAGTGATGTTCATTATGTCCATATGTTATTAGGGGACGTTTATTATGTGTAATTGTTTTTAAGTGATGTTCATTATGTCCATATGTTATTAGGGGACGTTTATTATGTGTAATTGTTTTTAAGTGATGTTCATTATGTCCATATGTTATTAGGGGACGTTTATTATGTGTAATTGTTTTTAAGTAAAGTTCATGATGTCCATATGTTATTAAGGGACGTTTATTATGTGTAATTGTTTTTAAGTGATGTTCATTATGTCCATATGTTATTAGGGGACGTTTATTATGTGTAATTGTTTTTAAGTGATGTTCATTATGTCCATATGTTATTAGGGGACGTTTATTATGTGTAATTGTTTTTAAGTAAAGTTCATGATGTCCATATGTTATTAGGGGACGTTTATAATGTGTAATTGTTTTTAAGTGATGTTCATTATGTCCATATGTTATTAGGGGACGTTTATTATGTGTAATTGTTTTTAAGTGATGTTCATTATGTCCATATGTTATTAGGGGACGTTTATTATGTGTAATTGTTTTTAAGTAAAGTTCATTATGTCCATATGTTATTAGTGGACGTTTATTATGTGTAATTGTTTTTAAGTGATGTTCATTATTGTCCATATGTTATTAAGGGACGTTTATTATGTGTAATTGTTTTTAAGTGATGTTCATTATGTCCATATGTTATTAGGGGACATTTATTATGTGTAATTGCTCTTAGGTAAGGAACAATTGTCAATATTTTTTTTCATCGACAATATGATGAATTACTGTCAATGTTTTCAGTCAAGCATCACTTCTGGTTAGTTATTGCCATTGATAACTCTAGCAGTCCCCATTTGTTTTTGTTAACCAGTATTTAATATTATGGTGTCCTTGGTAGAGAAATGTAATGAGTTTGTGTCTGTCATAATGTTATATACTGTATGTCGATAAATGTGCACCTTAAAACATAAGAATATGCCCCCACCCAGTCCATACTGTTCTAGAATCACATTATGGTTTCCATATATCATGTTCTACACTCAGTCGTTACCAACTGCCCTACAGGGGCCCCGAGTGGCCGAGTGGTCTAAAGCGCTGTCCGTTACGGACCACTACCATCTCACCTCTGTCTGCGTGTGTTCGAGTCTAAGATTCGGCAAATGTAGTTATGTGAGAAAGCTTGCCAGTAGCTTCTCGTGGGTCGGTTGTTCTTTCCGGGGGTTGTCCGGGTTCTTCCTCCACCATTGATACTGGCCGCTTTGTATAGCATATATTGTGCTGAAAAATGGCGTTAAACTATAACAAAACCAAAAAAGCAACTGCCCTACAGGTGTTAAACGTATCCGTTAGACTAGTGAGCATTTGCCATGACCCTCATTTAGAATCAACAACCTTTTGCTCCAGGAAATATGTAACATGCAGGCAAACATTAGTGGAATTATAACAGAAGGGAAATAAGTTATCTTACTATGCTATATACTGAAAATAGGGAATTGTATGCAGGTAAACATAAGTAAGTACAAGTACACGTTCTTTCTATTGCTTCTATTGCTTCCAGCTTCATATTATAGTTGTCCCATCTGTAACTACCATGTATTCTTTTGTGTGGAGCATTTGGTCAATGAAATAGCATTGAAATGACGAAATCGTCCATCACTGCCTAATTAGACAATAAAAGGTAATCTTAATAAATATATATTTACTATCATGGTTGATATTAATTACACAGGCATATGTAAATATTAAAATTAAACTTATATGGTAGATGCTTTTGGAAAAAATATCAAAGAGTTAGTTCACGCTTACAATATCGGACATATTACAACACACAAACAGTAGAACGAGTGCAAATAAGATACCAGGTGTGTTCCTCAAATAGTCATGAAAAAAAAGCTGGTCACACATACATCTGTTGATGTTCTATTTTGGCCAGGGTGTAGACCACATTTGATCATAATTTAGATGGTGCATTAACGAGAACCTCACAACTGGCTGACCATGAGAAACTCCTTTTTACGAATAAATAATGAACAGTATTTTATGGAGATTCGCAAGAAAAGTTGTTTACTCCAAAAATAGTTTCCAATGGCACACGCACGTCATGGAGTAGTAAGTACTGAATCTTTCATGCTCTAGCCGAAAAAATGGACAAATACATACATATATATATATATATATATATATATATATATATATATATATATATATATATATATATATATATATATATATAAACAATGATATTTCAGTATTTATCTACATATTATTAGATACTGCATTATTATTTCAGTATAAATATACCTAATTATGATATATTACACTGATATTTAGGCCCATAACTGGTATATATTACACTGATATTTAAGTCCCTACAGGTATATATTACACTGATATTTAAGTCCCTAACAGGTATATATTAGACTGATATTTAAATCCCTAACTGGTATATACTACACTGATATTTAAGCCCCTAACTGGTATATATTACACTGGTATTTAAGTCCCTAACAGGAATATATTACACTGATATTCAAGTCCCTTTATAATATATATTACACTGATATGTAGGTCTCCATCCGTCAGTCTGGCTGTCAAACAAGCCAGATCATAATAAATATTTAGATACCTTGAGTGAATTCCATGACCTGGTTTGTTTCTAGAAACTTACCTTATTTTTTAAATTTTGTTTTTGCTCACCAGATGCTAATCTTTCTTTTTCTTCTTTATACAAAAGAAACACGCAATTCTAGGGCTTTTAAATGTCCTCCTCATACAAAAGAAACACGCAATTCTAGGGCTTTTAAGGTTTTTGGTGCATGAATCTATACGCAGCAAGGATTTGTGCATTATTAGGGAAGGACTAGTTATCATTCTTCCATCTATGTACATTGAAACTTGTCCATGCAGACACCTTCATAAAACCAACATCTGCACATCTTTCTATTAATGATATTTTAAACCTACATATAAACTACATCTGGCTTCAAAGAATATACAATTTAAGTGGTCTCATGTCCTCTGTATTTCACGGCAACATTAAAGGATGATTTCATAAATCATTGGAGCAATTTCCAAGATATCTTACACACAAGTACTCACGTTTCCCACTCCTTTGATTAAATAATCAGAATTTTGACTTTCGAAATATATAAAGTCACTGAAACCAAACTTAGACAGGAGTTGGTCCCATGATACCATAAAAGTATGCTACATATCATTTGACCTTCGGAAACAAGAATTTTCATGCCACAGTCTTTTGAACATTTCTTTGGAGAAAATTACATTGCGAAAAATAAAATTATCACATAATGATGTTTGTAATAATGGGGAGGTAACTTTCAAAATCACAGATCCATTCTATTTTGACAAATTGTAAACTACCGTACAGTTAATGCTGTTTCATGATGAATATATTTCCAATGCATCCCGAATTAAGGTACGATTTATTTACATATACAATATTTTAGCATCCAGGTGATTATTAAATGGTATCGCTCTACAAATTTTGACGTGTATACCCATTAAGAGAAATACTTTCTCCATCTTCACAAATAGGTGACAATAACTTAAAGTTCATGGGCTTTTGATGGAAACTCTCTTATAATATTTATTTTTAAAAAAAATAAAACCGAAGCTTGCATTGACGTTTTTATGCCCTGGTGACTATCAGATCTGAACTGAGTGGTGATAAATGGTAATGCGCTCTTCCCATGGAATACAACTGTACTATCAACAGAGTATATAAATACGATTCCTAATCTGAAACTTGCGTTGACCTTTTATGGCACGTTATACAATTTAAAGAAAGTGCTGTTACATTGTAATGTTTCCCTCCAACTCCTCTTCCTAGGAAATACAACCATACCTTTAAAATGCCAATGTTTTTATAATGAATATGGTTGTGAAATTATCGTGTTCTTGTGACTTTGGAAAGTTTGTACAGAATGCTGTTATAATGTAACATACCCCACCCCCATTCATTGGGAATACGAAATGTTCCATCAACAGGGTCAACATTTTATGTACCATGTGCTTTTCTATATTTTGTGCCACTTGTACCTCTTTGTGTTTTGCTCAGTAATTTTAATGTGTGCTTACAGTCTATAACATCTATAAAAACAAGCTAATCACGTTTCATAGTGTTTATTCATCAAGCAGCTTTTCTCCTAAAGGATGTGAACTATAACGGTTAACCCTTCATCTTGAAAACTACATCATAATAATTGATTACACTAATCAGATCATTGCAGTCTGGATGTTGATGAAACTTGCTGAGTGGTTACGTCGAGAGGAGAATAGACTATCACGTATTGAATAAGACACTGTGAATATCCCGGTTGTTAGTATCGTTGTTTGCTTTCCCATCTCTGTAAGCACAATGGTACTCGAAGTACAAATGTATCCAGAGGTCAGTCAAAAGAATGTTGTTTTTTTTTCTTTTAGGTGGGTGGGGGGGTTATAACCTTTTACAGATTTTACAACGACTTTAGAAATTTGGTAAACAATAACATACCAATAAGGGCAATGTTAATGGAATGAGTAAGATGAGCTTAACGCAGAAAACATGAACACTTAAGTAATAATGACTTTTTTGAAGATGTGTAAAACATCTATCCTTTTTGTTCACTTTACCAGTCTGTGTTGACATAATTATGAAATTTCACTGTGTAAAAAAGGTATTTTCATGCAACAAAAATGACCAAAGCTAATTTTTGTTTTCCATGAATGATAATACTTTTACTAATTATTCCAATGTGTTTCTTTATCACGTCGCCTCAATATAAGCATTTAAAATACCGTTGGATACAAAACCCCAAGTAACATTGGATACAATTTAATACTGGATACAAAATTCCATAAACCATTTAACATTGGATATACAATTCCATGTAACATTTAACATCGGATACAAAACTCCACGATACATATTTTCTCTAATAAGTTTTTTTTGATCGACGTACGTTTTTATATCGTTGGGTAGAAATTCATAACTCATTTGCACGTCATCCATTTTGTTTGCATTAGGGTGCAGTTAACAGTTGTTTTTTTTTTTAATACACGCATTTTGTTTTATATTTGCATTTCATTTTATATACGCTTTTTGATGCCGCATCAGATTGCCTAGATATAAAAGTTTAAAAGCCTTAGAGTACAGCAGTGAGACGATATAAAAAACCTTTATATTATATTTTATTATTTTGAAGTTATTTACACAAAAATATAAAATTCAATTTGTTCTGAGACGTCACTAAAAAGTCATAGCAAAATTAAAAAAGCATATGTTTATGAATCCAGTCCCAATTTCACACATGCATTTTCGAAGACGAAGGGCCACTTTTGTTTGTTTGTTTGTTTGTTTGATTAGGATTTTTAACGTAGCTTTAACAATTTTTCAGTCATATCGCTACCATGTCTGCATTGAGGCAGTTTATAGTGATGTTTAGCACTGAGATATCATGCCGCAGACATGTAGCATGATGTCTCACCCAGTCACATTATCCTGACACCAGGCCGACCAGTCCTAACACTAACCTCTTAATGCTGAGCGTCAAGCGAGGCAGCTGTTAGTACCATTTTTGTAAGTCTTTGGTATGACTCGGCCGGGGATCGAACCGACGACCTCCCGCTTCCGGGGCGGACGCTCTAATCACTAGGCCACCGGAGCGGTTAGCCACTTTTGTTTACAGTCACTTATGTTGACCATGCAAAATGCAAGAACTCTCCCTGTGTGATAGTTTTGAAAACAAGATATTGTGTAATAAACAGCTTGTCGCATTTAAAACAAAGTTGTTATCAAGGTTGTTTTTAATATATTTTACTTGTCTTGAAATCAGTGTATCCAGGCCGACAATCTGTATTTCACTGTCTACAGAGTAATGTCACCAGGATCATGATGAATTTATTCAAGAGAAATTCGGTATCAATTGTTGTTCTAGATTTAATATGGTGTAATAAAAATAAATCACGTCAGTCCTGAATGTCCAATGATTTGCGTCTTAAATATCACTAAAAATCGTCCAGAATGTCTTTGAATGTTGTACTTATGAATACGTATTGATACATACATAGGGCAAAAAGTATTGTGAAAGAACGTGAATATATTTTGAACAAGATTAACCTTAAGGTAATATCTAGCACACACTGGATTGAATGTGACGTGATGTGATATCACAAGGAGAGCTGCGAATGTTGGCAACAATTCGTAGTACCCTTTTATTTGTTACGGCAGTCTCGACTGATGGGGCTCGTTATAAATGAAAGAGTATCAGTCAGTGATGGGGGTGGGGGGACTAAACTTGTAACAATATAACAACATTGTTATAGGTTTGGATACCAAATTCCTATATTAACTGATTGATAATCTTATTTTTTTATTTCATTTGGACCCCACCCCCATTTGTTCCTTCATTGACCGATAATCTCAATTTAATTTCATAGGAGCCTCGCTGCTCCAACGACTAGTTTTCTTGACCCAGTTTAGATTTGTTGACATTTAAGGTGCAGAGCATTCAACAATTACGACCGGAAAGATTTAGGTGAAACTATATTAGCGTTAAAAATTATATATTTTGTTACAACTACTGGGTTAAATGTACACCAAGTCTAGCAAAAATCAACAATTTAATTCCCTCGAATACAAACTGGAATTACAAAAGACACTTAATATATATAATGTGTCATAAATCCCAAAATAATCCTAATTTTTTCATCTCAAGGCAAAAGACTTGGGATGTTCCGAATCAATTGCAATAAGAGGAAATGACCAAATAAACCAAAAGTCTTAACTGTTTTATATATACATATATTTGAATAGTTTTGTGTTCCAATAGTGTTCATGTATCGCAATTATATAATCAAGAATGTCTTTGAATGAATTCACAATAATCTCAAAGTAGTATTTAAGAAGAAAATGTCAATGGGCTCTTTGCAATTAAATTGAATAATTTAAATAAACGATTCCTCTCAAATTATATCAGAACGCAGCTAAAATCTTTGCTCACATATTTCCCAAGACTGTTAAGAAACAGGACTAAATAATGTGTTTGCCAAATCTTTTAGGTACAGACGGTCACTTTACCTATAATATCTTCTACAAAAGTCATTAGCTCGTACACAGGGTTAGCATTTTAAAACTTCGAGTTTAGTAAACAGCATGACAAAATCATGTAGACACAAACAACACAGGCATGCAAATAGCTTGTCAAAACCTATACCCTCAATCAAGGACAAAACGTCAAACACACTGTGCTTCTGTATATGCATTTTAAGATATAAAATAGTATATTTTCTGACTATATATATATATATATATATATATATATATATATATATATATATATATATATATATATATATAATGTATGTGTTGGATGATAACGGTGAGAAAACAAATATATTGCAATAATATTTTGTTTCAGTAGAAAAGTAATTATTTTGAATTAATAATGAAGGCGGCGAAGTCACTGAAGAAGTGAAGAAGCCATCGAGTTCAAAAAGTAAACAAGTATAATTTATAAGTTAAACTAATTTTAAGGGAATAATAATTGTAACTGTTAGCGATAACAACCATGAAAATTCGACTAGCAAATATATTAGCAAAACAAATATTATCTTAATAATTAGCAAAACAAATAATATCTTAATAATTAGCAAAACAAATAGGATCTTAATAGCAAGCCACGAAGCATTTATCTTGTGGAGACGCTGGCCGACTTTGGTATTTGAGAATTTGACCCATGCCTGTGTGTGGTTAGGATTTGTAACGTAGCTTTAACAAAAATGGTACTAACAGCTGCCTTGCTTGACGCTCAACATTAAGCGGTTAGTGTTGGGACTGGTCGGCCTGGTGTCAGGATAATGTGACTGGGTGGGACATCATGCTACATGTCCGCGGCATGATGCCCCCGTGCTAGACATCACTATAAACTGAATCACTGCAGACATCATAGCGATATGACTGAAAAATTGTTACAGCTACGTTAAAAATCCTGATCAAACAAACAAACTGGTCCCTGACACTGCTATACCACGAAGAACACTTTCTTTAATTGATATTCTGCAATTGGTGGCCTGGTGCGTGTTTTGCATTTATCAAGATGTTCTGCTGTAGGAGGTAAGGAAGTTGTTGTTTTCTTGGATGCTATGCATTTGCTTGATTACATTTATCATACGGAGGTTTCTCTTAGTATCAAATAATGGTGGAGGGTTAGGGACTGATACGTCGAGATGGCATATAATGCAGAGGTGATCTGATGCAAGTTCGTGGGATACAAGGGTGTATTGCAGAATATTATCATCCAGAAGAATCCAGTATAAAATGTGACCAAGTTTATGGGTGGGTTGGTTAACTGGCTGTTTAAGGTTGAAAACATGTATGGAATCTAGGAGTCTTGACGTGAATGGATTTACAGGATAGTCAAAGTGAAAGTTGAAATCTCCAAGAATAATTAGGTTGCCACCTATCGAATTTCCATACTCTTCAAGATTCGGAAACTGCTCCAAAAATAGAGATTCAGTCAGCTTGATTTTTCTGCTAGGAAGAGGGAGGTAGAGACAGAAAAAATGGACTGACCTTGTTTTTAGTGTGTGTTGTTTGGACTAGTTCAAACGATGTGTGATGGAAACTGAAAGTTGTGTTGTACATTTTATTAAGGAATTCTTTGTGATGATAGCTATTCCACCTCCGCGAGAGAAACGACTTGATGGAGTAAGCGGTGGGTGTTAAATCCGTGCACTTGGGCTCATCGCCTGATGTTTTTAGCCATGTTTCTGTCAGGAAGAAGACGTCGATATTCTGCACGTTGATAAAATTACCTACTTCTGTGCGCTTTTCCGGTGGTCCTACTGATTGGGCGCTGAATAATGCAGTACGCAATGGGACAGTTGACACAACATGCATAACTTTCATTGTGGCATCACAGTGCGCGACATTCAGTCCGCATTGTACTGGACCATACCTTTTGGTTTATTTCGTCGAAAAATCTATACGTGCTTTAACATTGATTTTGCCGTATGCACCTTTCGGGGGCGTCTAAATAATACGAATCGAAATAAAGTAAATACTTGCCACTAAAAGGTATGTCGAATCAAATTCTAACAAGTGTCAGCCATTATTGAAAAAGCCGGTGTTGAATGCCTACCTGACCCTAACCCTTGTGACTTGTACAATAGAAAAGGTGTGCAACTTCAAGAACTTAAATCCCAAACACTAATTTCACAATAATACATATCTTTAATCCTCAGACAATTATAACTACAAAAACTTCATAGCCTAAAGCTGAGAAATCTGACAGGAGCTAGTTTACAAAATTAACCATTGTGCTACCTTAGATCCAGTGATTCGTTGCAATTCTTTTCACGGAAGTAAAAGTTCACATCAAAGCTATTATGTCGTTACTGTAACCAAAATTACGTCTGAGGACCAGTCTATTTTCGACTACTGTGTCACGATTTCCGGTGGTCATTAGACCGCAAATTGTTATCAACCGATATCGTTGTTCAACATAAACAAATTTCTTACCTTTTAACAATTATACATCAACCCGGTTTTGCAGTCCACAAAATCAATGAAATTCAGAGATTAGTTTTCAAACTTGACGTTATGGGAATGACGTCACTGCCGAGCGACTGACGTCACTACCACTATAACCAATTATAGAGGAAGTGGAGTGCGTTGGCTTAAAAGCAAAAGATGCTCACTAGCATATTTTTCACAGTATTCCCAGTTGCAAAGTAAAATGGTCGCATATGCATTTGCGAGTAAAACGTTTCTTTCAGACGGCGACAATATAAATTACGATGCGGTAACCAAAAGATGACACCAATACTTTTCTAAATACAAGTTCGCTTAAACACATTTTATTACATATTTAATCGTATATGCTTTCTAAATATGTTTACATTATGAATGAAACTGGAAACGAAGAAGCTTCTTAAAATTGCGGTTAGATGCTGTTTAAGAATATGAATGCGCGAACGTCAGGGAAAACAATTAGTTCTCATCTGGGAGAGTGAAAGACGACTTGAACACCTGTTTGAAAAGCAACACTAACTCTGTGGATTAATTTGGTATGTAATAAAAGTTAGTCTTCTAGGGAGGGAATTTGAAAGAAAAAGTTTGCATGGCATTGCTCAGATAGATTTAGACGTCGATTACCACTTCAAACAAACTTAAGGAGATTCCAAAAAGACATGGGTGTAGTAATACTGCTTTACCTAATAGCACACTTCATTGGAAAGTTTTCGCCTTCAGAAGCTGAACAGTATACTGATAATCACCCTCGCGAAAATAAAAACTACATATAGTTATAATAAAAAATGTATGTATGTATCTTTCAAGACGCATTATATTATGATAATTAATATAACACTATCAACGACATTATATATATATATATATATATATATATATATATATATATATATATATATATATATATATATATATATATATATATATATATATATATATATATATATATATATATATATATATATATTATATATAGTGATATATAGCACTGAAGCATCATGCAGATATGTAGCATGATGTCCCATCCATCATGTTATCGATGATTAAAACCATGGATTGGTGGTATATTTTGCTAAAAAAATTACTTGGATTAAAAAAATCACCTTTTCAAATTTGCTCAACTCTGATACTACAAATGCAGATTTGGCCGAGGGTTTATCAATACAAATTATTATCAGAAGAAAATGATAGTAAATAATCTTTTATCAGTTAATCTCAGGTCAAGCAATTGGAAGGGATTGTTTCGGAAACTTCAACTGTGAATTTGAGAGGACGCCCTGAGGATAAGGTAGATGAATACTGCCAATTAACAGTTGTATCAGACAGATCTCTGTACTAGATATACAAAATAACCTTGTACTTTTTAAATAGACACTCGCTAGTTTACCGTAACCTGAAATGTGTTATATCCCCCGTGGGCTCATGGATTCAAATTAGACCACTGCGCCTCTTTCTAAATATGTTTAGGTTCTCATTATCAATGAAACTGGAAACGAAGTAGCTTCTTAAATACCTTCCTAACACACACACACACACACACACACACACACAGACACACACACACAGACACACACACACACGTTGTTGTAAGCAGCGAATAATGGGTTCGGCTTTTTGACCGGAGATGTGTTTTGCGTAATGATGTTTACACTGACAATGCTTTGAACCTTTTACAAGATTAAGGGTTATTTTGGTTTTTAGATAAGGACTGTAGCCGTCATATTTTTCTGGATTCAGTTTATAGCATGCCTACATTTAAATGTAGTTCGTAACACACTTGTTCATAAACTGTCCAAAAATAATAACGTGAAGTAAATAAGATCACATCATATACAGCGCATTTCTAATAGAGAAGTATCATTGAATGAAATAATAAAGTAAAATAGTGTTGCTAAAATATTCAGTGCACGAGTACGCGTTTTCGAAGTTCGATTATGTAGTTTCGATTGAGTCACACACACACACACACACACACACACACACACACACACACACACACACATATTCTTTGGGCCTAACACGAGTAGTCCTCAAGTCAGGGAAGCATCAGCTGTGTGTCACAGAGACCTAGTTTAGTCGTCAGCTATGTGTGACAGAGACCAACCTAGTTTAGTCGTCAGCTATGTGTCACAGAGACCTAGTTTAGTCGTCAGCTATGTGTCACAGAGACCTAGTTTAGTAGTCAGCTGTGTGTCACAGAGACATAGTTAAGTCGTGAGGTATATCACCCATCATGACGCATCCCTTAATCGTGTTTAATAATAAGATTAAAAGGTACACAAAAAAAAAGAATTTGAGCAGAAGGTAAACGCAAAATCTTTAAGCTGGAAAAAGTGAAATAAAAGTCGCCGTGACCTAATCTTCTTATAAAGGTGTCACTAACGGAGATTCACACCATCATCTAGTTGAATTCTAGCTTGAACAGAGCTGGAAAAGAAAAACCTTAAGGCATATTGTAACCAAAGTTAGTAATGCATTAGGCATGAGTCACGGTGACTGACATCTGTGATGTGGGTGTTTAATTCACCAAGTTGTCATCCCAACCAAGTGTCATGATTATAGGTATACCATGAGGTATACCTTTTGCAACAATCTCGAGCTCAACGAAAGTATTTAATCGAAGACAGTAAAATATCAATTGTATGTCACAGTGACCAATGTTCTGTTACAAGGATTTGGTCGTGTAATAGTAATTTTCCAATTAGATGATTCGAACATACAAGTCAACGAAATGGGTTAAACGGGACCTCGTATATTTTAAATTTTTATTCTTGTGGATAGGCGCAACCTTCTTTTTCTTTCCTTATATTTTAATTGCTTTTTTAATCTTTCTTTTCCCTTATTTTCAAAAACAAAAGTCGGGTTTCGGTTTTCTAGGTTTACAACTGTTCTCAATATTCGGAATGATTTATTATAGTCTGATCGTTTGTAATAAACTTAGACAGAAATCGACAACGTGGAGTACTCTCAAACGCATTTCGGATGCTTCAGGTCGACCCAAGGTTATTCGATCGATCCGTATTTTTGGATCCCTTAATTCTTGAGGAAGTTCGATCGTTAACACGTGAATATGAGAGGTGAAATGATAGGAAGAAACTATGAAAAATGAAATAAGAAAAATAAAAGTACTAATTGAGCATGCAATAGTAATGGTGTTTAACAATGTTTTAGATGAGCTAAATATACATGCAATTTGTTAAAAGGAGAAAATTTAGTTTGTTTGGTATGTATAATTTGATGTTGATTTGTTAGAAAATATTTTGGAATACATTATTTTGTATATAAAGTGATTATGCGGTTTGGGGTATAAGACAGATATACCTTATGTTTGGTAGCGTATACGACAAATTTGTATTATGTCATTAACAGGAGTATGACAGATGTTCAAGGAAACAACAAATTTCAGACGGGATAGGTAACTAAAGTGTATACGTAATTCACAAGGAATGCCGTGATGAAATTAAGCTGAATGGTTGAATTTTGTATATGAACCTAAGCATAACTAATACTAGGATGTGAAGATGAAATATACTACAGTTATTTAAGTATGAAAACTATAACTGGAAACTGGGGCATATTTCAGTGCTAAATGAGGAAAAGTAGTTAACTGTTTAAAAGCCATGGTTCAACATAAATAGTTCTGTAATTAATGAAAATACTCTTTCCGGTAGCAGTGATACAAGATAAATTTAAGATACGTTATGATACGTACTGGGCATCATTCCAGTAGAAGTGATACAAAATAAATGTAAGATACGTTATGATAAGTAATGGGCATGATTCCAGTAGCAGTGATACAAGATGAATTTAAGATACGTTATGATACGTACTGGGCATCATTCCAGTAGCAGTGATAAAAGATGAATTTAAGATACGTTATGATACGTACTGGGCATAATTCCAGTAGCAGTGATAAAAGATGAATTTAAGATACGTTATGATACGTACTGGGCATAATTCCAGTAGAAGTGATACAAGATAAATTTAAGATACGTTATGATAAGTAATGGGCATGATTCCAGTAGCAGTGATACAAGAAAAATTTAAGATACGTTATGATAAGTAATGGGCATGATTCCAGTAGCAGTGATAAAAGATGAATTTAAGATACGTTATGATACGTACTGGGCATAATTCCAGTAGAAGTGATACAAGATAAATTTAAGATACCTTTATGATAAGTAATGGGCATGATTCCAGTAGCAGTGATACAAGAAAAATTTAAGATACGTTATGATAAGTAATGGGCATGATTCCAGTAGCAGTGATAAAAGATGAATTTAAGATACGTTATGATACGTACTGGGCATCATTCCAGTAGCAGTGATAAAAGATGAATTTAAGATACGTTATGATAAGTAATGGGCATCATTCCAGTAGCAGTGATACAAGATACATTTAAGATACGTTATGATACGTATTGTGCATCAGTTCATGCTATTTATTTGACAGCTTTTACAAAGTGTGGCATACAGTATGTCGGACAATTAAGTCAGCAGGTATTTACAGGCATGAAGAAGAAGAGGTTGGAAATTAATAATTTAATCCATGCATCTTTTTAATTTCATGTTTCAACCCATTTTCATGACAGCTTCTATACTTGACAAGACTTTTTATTGTGTGTATGATTTGGATTTGTAACGTAGCTTTAATTTTTCAGTTATATCGCTACGATGTCTGCAGTGTGGCAGTTTATAGTGAATGGGCATGTTGCCGCAGACATGTAACATTATGTCCAACCCAGCCACATTATCGTGACTCGGTCGAGGTTCAAACCTGCAACCTCACACATCCGAGACGGACGCTCTAATCTATATATATATATATATATATATATATATATATATATATATATATATATATATATATATATATATATATATATATATATATATATATATACCAATTAACCATGGCTGTCCTGGTTTTGAAAGAAATTATAGGTCATTGAAATATAGACGATATAATGCAACACGTTCGTTTGAAAAGGAAAATAATGAAAATTACATTAATATAGATTTTATTATAATGTCCCAATTATAATTCTATTTGAGACTCTGTGTGTGTGTATGTGTGTGTGTGTGCGTGCGATTTGGATTTTTAACGTAGCTTTAACAAAATCAGTCACGATGTCTGAAGTGTGATAGTTTTTAGTGCTGAGTAGCACTGGGGCATCATGCCGCAGACATATATCAATATACTTACTATTTCCAACAGGTAATGTTATTTAAGAAAATGTTTCAGATAAAACCAAATTACTTGCCAAATTTAATTATCTAGATAGAATACTAATTAGGACAAGGTTATACAGGAATGTTTGGCTTATACAATGAGTTTATCGGAAGTGATATATTTACTACCTGAATGTTTGTGACTTTCACTTTTCATATATCTACAGCCTTTCCACTTGATCTGATTTAGACTGGACCACCACTCCAGATCATACCAACGACTTTGTAAATGTGGTACTAACAGCTGCCTCGCATGGCGCTCAGTATTAAGAGGTTAGTGTTAAGACTGGTCGGCCTGGTCTCAGAATAATAATGACTGGATGGAACATCATGCTACATGTGTGCGCAATGATGCTAGACATCACTATAAACTGTCACAATGCAGACATCAAAGCGATATGACTGAAAAATGTTAAAGTTACGTTAAAAATCAAAATCACACTCACAAACAGCGCAGCGTTATGAATTTTGGAAAAAAATGAGAGAGAGAGAGAGAGAGAGAGAGAGAGAGAGAGAGAGAGAGAGAGAGAGAACCACATTCTTTAAAGAGTGCATATGTAAAAGTTTATTTATGTAAAAGTTTATTTAAGCACCTAAAGTAAATATTTGACCTGATGACTTGGGATGTACCGATCTGGAAACATGAAAAGAGAAATAGTTAGCTTCAAACGAGCCGAAAAGTATTGCTAATTTGTTTATTGATGCATTCTAACTATGTATTTAATTCACTTTCCTGTGCTTTAACGCGTGGAAATCAGAATCCTACCTAATTAGAATCTTCTCCACCATCACATTTTTTTAGATTTCCTGGACTAATACCAAAAGAGCTTACATGATTCTTTCTCGTTAGCCTTTCCTTTTTAAAGGGAAGCTTTCCGTTAGCGTCTATGCCGCGGACACGTTGAGCTCTACTTTTAGACACTTCAAAACTTTATCGTGTAAAGAAAGGTGTTAGGAAGTTTTTTAACTCTGAAAGGCGCGAAAAGCACTCTGAAGAACTCTTCAGATACGAAGCGTTTACCCGGAGATGGGAGACAACTACAACATCCGCTCTTTTTATCAGCGGTTGTTTACTTCCCCTGTTTCAAAGCGGGTTGTTAGCACTGGGACATTATGCCGCAAACATGTGGCATCAAGATATCACGGTACCAATTGTTTTTCTTCGACCTCAAAGCTAAGGGTTTGTTAAATAAATATACTTTCTATCCTACCTTAGCATGCATGTCACACACTGTCATAGAGAACAATGTTAGATTATCAATTGGACAAGAACAAAACCAGGTACTCCATTGCATTTAAGAAAGATAACTCTGCTGGAACTAGAGAGGGCAAGAAGGGGTGAGAGTTATCTTGTCAAAGCTGACATTTTCAGCCATGTGTAATAATAAAGACTTTGTATAGCGCCTAATCTTACGAAGCTCTAAGCGCTTTGCCCAATCAGTAATGATATGACTACACTACAGAACAACAAATGACAAAAACAATGAAATTGGAAAACATAAAAACATGCTGAAAACATATAAGATACAAAACATGATTAGATCGCTAAGTTTGTCCCTGCAGTCGAAACAGGTGAGTCTTGAAAGCACTCTTAAAAGGGACGACTCTCTTTGTGTCTAATTTCAATAGGCAATTCGTTCCACGTCGCCGGGCCCTGGTGTGCAAACGAACGTTGTCCATATGACTTAGTTTTCACCTTGGGAACAATGAGTATTCGATTATCAGAAGAAGAGCGTAAGGATCTAGCTGGTGTATACACATGTGTGAGGCTGGATAGGTATGTTGGACTGGAGTCTGTCATTGAAATATAGCACAGAGAACAAAGTTTGTGTTTGATTCTGTATCGAATTGATAGCCAGTGTATGGTACAGAGCAGTGGTGAGGTGTGCTCTGATCGAGGTACTCTAAAGATGATCCGTGCAGCTGTGTTTTGAACTTTTTGAAGTTTATGGAGTAAATATTGTGATGAACCAGACAGAATTGAGTTACAATTGTCCAGTCTTGAAAGTACTAATGAACAGACAAGTGTTTTTGTGGCATCAACTGAACGATATTTACGAATGGAACTGATGCGTCTCAATTCAAGATATGCAGCCCTGCAGATGTTCATGACATGTTGGTGCAATGTGAGAGTACTGTCTAGAGAAACGCCTAGATTCCGTACTGACTGTGATAATTTAATGTTGGTGTTGCTGATATTTATTGTCTGAGGTAAAGGATGTGAATGAGAAAGTCTTTGTGTTGTGATCAGAATAGCCTCAGTTTTATCATCATTCATCTGCAGCTTGTTACATGTCATCCATGATTTCACATCCGAAATGCACTTCTCTACTCTATGGATGGTAGCATCAACTTCAGTTGGGTGGCTAGACTTGTATATTTGGGTGTCATCAGCGTACAATTGGTGCGACACTGGGTGATGATCTATGACACTTGAGAGCGGCTGAGTATACAGAATGAAGCGAACAGATCCCTGTGGAACACCACAACATACGTCAACTGGACTGGAGTGTATTCCATTTTCAGATATATTTCGTGTCCTGTTGACTAAGTAGGACTTGAACCACTGTAAGGCTATATTCTGAATGCCAAATACATGCTGGAGACGGTGAAGTAATGTATCATGGTCTATTGTGACAAATGCTGCAGATAAATCCAGGAGAGTGAGGACTGTAATCTTTCCACTATCCAAAGCAGAGAGAATGTCACTAAATACTTTCAGAAGAGTAGTTTCCGTACTGTGGCAAGGGCGATATGCAGACTGTACATTGATAAAAAGACTGTTTGAATTCAAATGAGATACAAGATGAGTTAGAACAACCTTTTATAAGAGTTTTGATATAAAAGGGAGATTAGCAACTGGGCGGTAGTTCTTTAAATCGCTATGGTCCAGTGTTGGTTTCTTCAGCAGTGGCTTTACGATGGCACGTTTGAAAAATGATGGGAATTCCCCTGATGAAAGAAAGAGATTAATAACATCAGTTAATGAAGGCAATATTGGGTCTCAGCACTCAAGCAGCAGTGATGTCGGAATTGGATCAAGTTCACAAGACTTTGGCGCACTTTTCATCCCGATTGTCCGTACTAAATCTATAGAAACAGGTTCAAATGATCCTAACGGTTGTCGCTGAAATTCTGCATCATAACTGTATGGTGACGAATCAGTTGAAATTGTGCTGTCAAGCGAATCTCTAATGGTTTGAACTTTGTCATCGAAGAAATTTGCAAATTGGTCTGGTAGGTCTAGTGGAGAGAAGGTTGTTGGAAGTGGTGTACATTTCTTCCTTGAGATTAGTTTGTTAGTTATCTCGAAGAGCTCTTTGCAGCTGGAACTCTCCGTGATCTTAGTACTGTAGTGGGATGATTTGGCTAAATGGACTATGTTTGTGACGTTCTTCTTAGCGGCTTCGTAGATTTGTTTATGAATAACGAGTCTGGTGGAAAGCTAAAGCCTCTCTGCGTTTCGGCGATGTCATTTAACAATGCGAAGCTGGTCCCTAACACTGCTATACCAAGGAGAACACTTTTTTTTTATTATTAATACTCTGTATTTGGTGGCTGGGGCATGTTTTTCAAGCAATGAACGCAGACAGTTATCAAGTTGTTCCGCTGTTGGATGTAAGAAAGTTGTTAGGTTTTCTTGGATGTCATGCATGAATTTGGTTCTATTTATCATACGGAGATTTCTCTTAGTAGCAAATAGAGGTGGAGGGTTAGGGACTGATACGTCGAGATGGCATACAATGCAGAGGTGATCCGATGCATGTTCGTGGGATACAAGGGTTGATTGCAGAATATTATCATCAGTTCTATGAAGAATCCAGTCTAAAATGTGACCAAGTTTATGGGTGGGTTGGTTAACTGGCTGTTTAAGGTTGAAAACATGTATGGAATCTAGGAGTCTTGACGTGTATGGATTTGCAGGATAGTCAGAGTGAAAGTTGAAATCTCCAAGAATGATTAGGTTGCCACCTATCGAATTTCCATACCCCACAAGATTCGGAAACTGCTCCAAAAAGAGAGATTCAGTCATCTTGTTTTTTTCTACTAGGAGGGGGACGGTAGAGACAGAAAAAATGGACTGACCTTTGTTCCAGTGTGAACGTTGTTTGGACTAGTTCAAACGATGTGTGGCAGAAGTTGAAGGTTGTGTTGTACTTCAGGCATTTGATCATGGAATTATTTGTAATTACCGCAATTCCACCTCCGCGAGAGTTGCGGGGGACGACTTGGAGTAATCGCTGGGTGTTAAATCCGCACACTTACATTCATCACCTTCCGAATGTAACCAAGTCTCTGTCAGGAAAAAGACGTCAATATCCTGTTCGTTGATAACATTAACAATTTCTGTGCGCTTTTGCGGTGATCCTACTGATTGAGCGTTGAATAATGCACTACGTAGCGGTATCCCTGGGACAGTTGACACAACGGTTGACGATTTAAGAGGAATTTGAACCAGGTTATTAAAATTAACGGCATAATTTTTAAGTTGTTTATCCGTTACGGGCGAAAGGGAGATAACTGGAATCCTTCTTCCTTTTCTACGCCGGCCGGTTTTGAAAGAACGTTTCTTTTTTCGCTTCCGTTTACATTTAAGAAATGATGAATGAATTTCCAGTTCGTTCAGTCTTGAGCACAATGTAGTATCTAGAACCAAGTTGTGGTCATTTAATCCAATTAATGAGGATTCGTCGTAGTGTAAGCGGTCACGTGACGGTGGTTTATTCAAAAACAAATTACGTCTTAACAGTGGGACAAAACAGCTGAGAAAAAATCTAATTGTTATCGTTTCCAAAACAAGGAGATGAATTAACACATACGAACGGAACGTCCAATGCATGATGAAACACAATAATGTAGACGATGATAGAAAACAAGCACAAATATCATAAATATAGTACAAAATCGAAGAGCCTATTCTCGAGCAGTTAAGCGATGTCGGCCATATTTCCAATCCAGTTGTACCAGTTTACAGTCTTAAAAAAATCATTAAAGATACAAAATATTATCTAAATTTGAATTGTGAATAATCACACGTGTTGCCGAGAGGCTTAAATTGCTTCTTAAGCCTAAAAGAAAGTACAGTTCTTACATAATGTACCAATCTCAGCTAGTGTTGTTTATTTCTGAATGTCATAATCTTAACACCTTAAGCTCCGCCCACCTGTGGTTTTACAATTGGCACCGTTATACCTTGTATACAAGGTTTCCACCCCACCAGGAAATCGGAAAGAGTCGGGGGTACATGATAATTTTTTCCAGACCATGAAAAGTCCTTGAAGTATGCAACTATTGTCGAAAGTCGTAAAAAAACCCGGGAATTTTCCTTCACAACTTGACGCCCGAAACATTTACGCAATAGAGTCGTAACTCAACGATCATGCGTTAAACGTATCGCGTTATAATCAGAATATTAGGAGATTGCAGTATGGATCATTTGGGTGCTTGCCATAAATATGTATTGTTGAGACAATCCAAACGCTTAGCGGATTAGATTCCTCTAGTAGAATTTGTTTCATAGACAGCCCGATATTATCTTATATATATATATATATATATATATATATATATATATATATATATATATATATATATATATATGGAAGGTATGAAAACCAGTCTTGCATCACAAGAGGCCGACATGGTGGCGGGAAAGCATAACTACTTAGCAGTTGGGCTACCAAACTTAAACGTTGTTAAATCGAGTTATACCTGCATGTAATCAATATGAAAATTATTTATTTTCTTAGAAATTTTGAGTATTAAAATCGGTAGGTCTTTAATAAAAAAAACTGGAAAAAACCTGGAAATTTATATTTAGAAAAGCGTTGGAACCATGTATCTAGTATCTTGTCACAGCAGACACATTTTCAGCCATGATTACCACATTAAAATTTGTAAAAAAAAAAAAAAAAAAAAAAAAATACAAAACATGAATTAACATAATCTCACATGTTGCCAAGAGACTTAACACTTCTTAAGCCAAACAGAAAGTACAACAATTACATAATGCACCATCACAGCTAGTGTTCATTTCTGAATGCGAATTTCCCTACACCTTAAGCTCCGACCACCTTGGGTTGTATAATTGGTACCGTTGTACCTAAAGTCCCACAGAGTCACATTATCCTGACACCAGGCCGACCAGTTCTAATAATAACCTTTTAATGCTGAGCGCAAAGCAAGACAGCTGTTGACCTTTTATGAAATGGATTAGTGTTACCCATGAAATATTATGGAATAGATTAGTGTTACCCATGAAATATTATGGAATGGATTAGTGTTACCCATGAAATATTATGGAATAGATTAGTGTTACCCATGAAATATTATGAAATGGATTAGTGTTACCCATGAAATATTATGAAACGGATTAGTGTTACCCATGAAATATTATGGAATAGATTAGTGTTACCCATGAAATATTATGGAATAGATTAGTGTTACCCATGAAATATTATGAAATGGATTAGTGTTATACATTAAAGAGTATGAAATGGATTAGTGTTACACATTAACATTGTGCAATCGATAAGTGTTACACATGATACATTATTAAATGGATTAGTGTTACACATTAAACGTTATGAAATGGATTAGTGTAACACATAAAACGTTATGAAATGGATAAGTGTTACACATGAAACATTATGAAATGGATAAGTGTTACACGTGAAACGTTATGAAATGGATAAGTGTTACACGTGAAACATTATGAAATGGATAAGAAATGGATAAGTGTTACACACGAAACGTTATTAAATGGATAAGTGTTACACACGAAACGTTATGAAATGGATTAGTGTTACACATGAAACGTTATGAAATGTATAAGTGTTACACACGAAACGTTACGAAATGGATTGGTGATACACGTGTAATACAGGGAAACTACTTGTTTCTCGCCGATACAAGCGTCAATGTGCTGTACTGCGGTAAATCTCGACTCAACCGAACTCCGATCTCTACTGTTGTTAAAAATCTAGAAATATCGACATGGTTCACTGAATCACGATACACAGTGCGAGGAAATTACGATATAAACTACCAGCATAATGCATTTGGGTCTTTACATCGCTCAGATTCTTTAAGTGCTATTATTTTCTTGAATAAACAGTTTGATAAAATGTCAGTACAGTTTTTGCCAAACCCACTTGAGTGCGAAGCGAGACGCAGCATGCATTTTGTCAGCAGTTTAAGGTTTTGTTTCAAGTTGTTCATTTGCAAACATTTCATAAACCTCTTGATAGATTTTCGTCATATTGTTCATGAGAAATTGTGGAGCTAATACAATTTATTCAACATATTCGCTGGCCTGTTTAACTTGCGCGTTAAGGTCACAATAATAAAACCTTTGCGTTAAGGTTTCTTGTAAAAGTTTTTCTTCACTTCTTTATAAACACCCTGAAGGTCTATATCATCCATGGAATGAATAAATATTACAGAAGAACGGTTATTCGGTGCGATTAAAGGATTAGTTTTAATATTTTCTAATTTCATTCGTGGAATTTGTTTGTCTTTACTTATTTTGGACAAATCAATGACACTAAGACAATTCATTTCGTGACATGCAGTCTTGTCATTTTGCTTTGGGGGCCAATGTCTCAGAGAAAATGTAAGATAAGGTTTAGATTTACAAGGTCTTAGAGAAAATGTAAGATAAGGTTTAGATTTATAAGATTTCTTTGCTTTTATTGCCTAACTTCTTCTTGTGTTTTGCTTCATTCATTGGATAAATCATTACTAATTTGTATGGGTAGTGAATAACAGAATTAAAAAAAAAGATTATTGGCCAAATCATGCAAAGGAAATGGGATCTAACAGTCTTTCCCAGGCTGCTGATCGGGCTGGTTTAAGCGAATATTGAAAACCATTGGATTACTAGCCGTAGCGGACAAAAGCTGGTACAATCAGAACGTTGACGTTGCAATTAGATATGTTCAGAATTCGAATTTCACGTATTGTATAAAAAATTCTTGTCCTTATAGTTCCATTGTCTAGGTCGAGATTTTAGATTGTATCTGTTGAATTAAACAGTAGTGGATGAAAGTTATATTTTCTATGTCGAGATTTTAGATTATGTAATTTGAATTACATGGCAATGGTTGAAATTTCAATGGCATACGTCGAGAATTTCGACTGTACGTATGTTTAAAGAGTTTATGTTGAAAGCTGCATTTCATGTGCTGAGTATTTAGATTTCATCTGTTGAATTACACAGCGCTGATTGAAATTTCGATGTCCAATGTAGAGTTTTGAGACCGTAGCTTCTGAATTACACGACGGTTGTTGAAATTTTAATGTCATTTGTCGGGAGTTTCCATTTCGTATGTTGAGGTTTAACATTGTATCTGTTTAATTACAAATAGGAGGTTGGAGATTTATTGGGCTGTCAAAATTGATATTTTATATGGTGAAATGATGTGTTGGTGTTACAATAAACATTACACAATGTACACATTAACAATTCAAAATAATCTCGAATATTAAGATATATCATTCTTGTATTCAATTATGAAGCGTCATAACATTTCATGCATTTACAGTTTGAAAGTTAGCATTCATATGTCAAGAATTACTATAAATTTCTTCGCTAGAGGTCGCTCCCGTGAACGAATCACGATGATGGAGGCTGCTTCTCGTCGCTGTGAAATTCAATAGATGAAATCTAAATACTTGCCAGATGAAATGGAACTGTGTTCACAAACAGTTACACTGAACGTTTGAATTAAGGATTGATAATGAAATGTCAACAACCGCGGTATAATTCAACATATACACTGTAAAACGTCGACATAGCAAATAGAACTTTAAACCACCACTGCATAATTCAACATTTAAAAAGTAAAATCTCCATCTAGAACATAGAACTTTGAGGACATGCAATTTGATCCAACACGTGGTATTGGATCTCTCGACGCACGACATTGAAATTGCAACTGCACTTTCTCATTGAACCAGCTTTTTTATTCGCTACGGCGCCCAGTAGAATTACTAGTCCGACGTTGTACCAACTGAACTATCGCGGCTAAAACATTTCATCTAATAATGTGTTCACTCTCTTATAATCATTTTGCGCTAATGTCACACTTTTTACACGTGTGCTTTGATCATGGGCTAGACATGTTACCATTTATGGGGTTTTATTTATTGTTGTATCTATCAAATGTATACGTCAAGAGCGTCTGTCGTTGACATCATACATTACAATTTATTAAGCAAGGCGATACATTTGGCAGAAGGCCAATGTTCTATGTAGGTCTTGACTTATTTACATTTAAATAGAAATTTCAAAGTCAGATATGACGCTCCATTAAATGAGAATTAATAAACAAAATGTAACTTAAAGACATCACTCACGTCGGTTAAAATCCTTTCATGAGAGAGAGAGAGAGAGAGAGAGAGAGAGAGAGAGAGAGAGAGAGAGAGAGAGAGAGATTTCCCAATTATCTTAATACATTTATTTAAAACTTACTTTTGGAATTCATTGCATTACCAATATACTCGGTAAACTTGGGTGATGCATTGAAGATTCTAAATTTTCAGTAATCAGATACACAGAAGAGGGTTCTGTTTGAAACAGTTAGCGTTGTAGAACAAAAAGATACACCTGTGTGTAAATATACTTACAATAAACTTGTAAGAAACACCAACTAGCAATTCATGAATGTGATTAGGATTTTAAAAAATGAATCACCCCAACCTCAATAATGAGATCCAATACAACAGAGTGGTTAAGTAAACTACAGTATAAGATACATTTATCATCACGTAGAAAGAGACCATGTAAATCAATCGCCTGCATGGCCTGAATACAAAATTCGATGGTAGCTGGCACATTATCGTTTTGTAGTAAACTATGGACAAATTATTTTGATTTCGAAATACGTAGATACGGACTATCTCATTTACATCAACTCCACTGGTTGACCGCTCTGGTGGCCTAGTGGTTAGAACGTCCGTCTCTTATGTGGGAAGTCGCAAGTTCGAACCCCGGCCAAGCAATACTTAAAATTTATAACAATGGTACTTTCACCTGTCTTGCAAGGCGCTCTTTTTTTTAAATAACCTGAGGTTAGTGTAAGGAGTGGTCGGCCTGGTGTCATAATAATGTGATTATGTGGAACATAATGCTGCATGTCTGCAGCATAATGCCCCAGTGCTAGATATCACTATAAACTATCTCACTGAAGACATCGTAGCGATATGACTGCAAAAATGTTAAAGCTACGTTTAAAAATCCTAATCAAACAAACAACGGGTTAATTGTGTGCGGACATCATAGTGATATGACCAAAAACTTGTTGAAACTACGTTAAAAATCCGAACACACACACACACACACTGATAGGTCAAACACTTTAACCTAAATTTGTGTCACACTGGATAACTGAATGAAGTCCATCTCATTAATTTTAGTGTTCCTCTTAACTAGGTAAAACTAAAAACAAAATCTATAAAATAAAATAAAACTTATTAATTAATTTGTTCATTTGTTAAAATAACATTGAATGTTCTCGCCCACTTCCTCGATGATTATTTTTCACGAATTCATCAGTAAATTTATTCCTTCAAAGGGTTACACTGACCCTTCCGCTAAGGCATGTTGTTTGTATCTGTAAATCTGTCCACACATTTGTCCGTGCGTTCGTCAGGAACTAACTCTTCGACAAGGCTATTAAAATCCGTCCAGTGGTTCAAACAACACAATTCGTTGGGTACCTTTCCTGACAATCTTTGAATTTCTCATATGTTAAGGTCCGGTCCTTGCAGTGCACATCTCTATAAAATAATTTAATCCTTTCCAGGGTTATGCCGCTTAATCCATTCTTTGCAAATATCAGAAACAACTATGTGATAATCCAGATTCGTTTTGTAGGCAAATACCATTAACATAAACCGACACCACATGGTAATTTTTAATGTTTAAAGTGGAACCTTTCAAAACCCCGTCCACAGATCTGAAGAAAAAAAAAATGAATAAAGCGAGTATATTATTAATTTTTGTCTTCATATTACTGATGCGAAAATAAGATGTGCCTGGCCAAACTTCCTTTGTAGCTATGGGAGTTTAAATACAGGTACAGGTAAGTGGTGCAATTTGAGACCTATTATTGCGGGCAATTTGGTAAAGAGACGTTAGGACAGCGAAATAAATTAGCGGTTTGACCTTGAATGTAAGCACCAACCCGATACCTGTCACATCAATTTTTGGTGATGTGCATGGTCAAGATGATTTGGGGGGGTTGGTGTTTACAAGCATGGCGATGAGTGCCGTATACCCGTCGAGTACGAATTAATTTCTCTAACATGTATACTAATCCGTTTTATTTGTATTAATACAAATTATGTTAGAACAACCAAGAATTATCACTTTCCGTTCTGTGTTGCGTGTGTCTGTGTTAGTATGTGGAGAGAGAGAGAGAGAGAGAGAGAGAGAGAGAGAGAGAGAGAGAGCGAGAGAGAGAGAGAGAGAGAGAGAGAGAGAGAGAGAGAGAGAGAGAGAGAGGTGATAGCTCAGTCGGTAGAGCATTTGTTTGGTTGGAGCCGTTTCGCAGAATGGTTCTTTTAATTACCCGTTTGGATAATTCACCTTAGGAAATACATTTTTAAAAATTTATTATAAAACAATGTAGACCATATCTTACAAAAACAGTCGTTCCAGAGTCTTCTTTAATAAAAAAAATATTGATGCTAATGCGTCATCTACAATATGAAATTGCAATGTATGTAGCTGTTTTGCTAAATGTTTTCCGAAGTTATGTAGTTTTAGCATACGTCATTATCGTCTCCGGTTTCGTTCTTAGGTTTCTCATTGTCAACTTAGGTAAAATATATATTATGGTTGCTCGTGTCAACAGGCTTTCACGTTGTATTTAATATCTTTAACAGAAATCGGAGTAAAACCAGCCTTCCACTCACGAGAATTGCGTAGTCTGACTAGAAAAAACAAGTGTGTGTGTGTGTGTGTGTGTGTGTGTGTGCGTGTGTGTGTGTGTGAGAGAGAGAGAGAGAGAGAGAGAGAGAGAATATGTATATGACTTTTATTTTAAACCGTGTGCGTGCTGTTGAAAACTAATTAAAAGCAAGTATGAACATATATTGTTGCAATTCTCATAAATGTATTATTATTATTATTATTATTATTATTATTAACAATTGCATACATACATACAGACATACATATAGACAGACATACAGACAGACATCCTAAAGTTTAATTAAATTTACACGATTTTAATTATCTGGCTTCAACAGCCATGGTGCAGAAAACAGTTAATGAAAAAAAGATGCATATTAAATGAAACTGAATTCGCTTTGTCAACAATAACATAATCAACTACTAAATTCGTAAACATTTTATATCCTCCAACTAACAAATAATAAGCGCAGGCTCAAGTGAGTTTAAAGCAACAAAACGTGGGGCATGATGACAGGGCAAAAATGCGTTAAAAAACTCAAACATTATTGTACATGATATAAAAAATAAGGTACTCTACTATATTGTTTTTTCTTATCTTTTGAATCATTGTATTTAAAGTTGATTACGAGGCTGTTATAATTGCCCCCCACCCCGATTATGGCTGCTGAAAGTCCCGGTTCTTTGAATAACATTGAAGTGTGACCATAAGTATTAGAAGTATAAGTAATGCATTACTCTGATTAGCAACTTCAATTGAGACCTAACATGAAATAGTTCATTACCATTCTTTAATACACAGTTAACCCGTTGTTTGTTTGATTATGATGTTTAAACGTAGCTTTAACATTTTTTTTTCTGTCATATCGCTACGATGTCTGCAGTGAGACAGCTAATAGTGATGTCTAGCACTGGGGCATCATGCAACAGACATGTAGCATGATGTTCCACCCATTCACATTATCCTGACACTAGAGCGCCCAGTCCTAACACTAACCTCTTCGTTAACCCATAGAAGTAACCAATCTAATATACAACGGTGTAGGTAGGTCAAGTATATCAGTAAATAAACATACATGTTGCTAGCACCAACTGCAGTACTCAGAAAGTTCCCCAAATAACATCCCTGAATACAACTTTGTAGGATACAATGCTACTGCATACAATACCATACCACTGTGTAGGACACTACATTACTCTTTAGGACACAATGCTACTGTGAATTATACAATACTACTGTGTATAATACAATACTGCTGTGTAGGATACAATACTGCTGTGTAGGATACAATACTACTGTGTAGGATACAATACTACTGTGTATAATACAATACTGCTGTGTAGGATACAATACTACTGTGTATTATACAATACTACTGTGTATAATACAATACTGCTGTGTAGGATTCAATACTACTGTGTAGGATACAATACTACTGTGTATAATACAATACTGCTGTGTAGGATTCAATACTACTGTGTAGGATACAATGCTACTGTGTAGGATACAATACTACTGTGTAGGATACAATGATACTGTGTAGGATACAATACTACTGTGCAGGATACCATACTACTGTGTAGGATGCAATACTACTGTATAGGATACCATACTACTGTGTAGGATACCATACTAATGTGTAGGATACCTTACTAATGTGTAGGATACCATACTACTGTGTAGGATACCATACTACTGTGTAGGATACCATACTAATGTGTAGGATACCATACTACTGTGTGCTATAGCCCAGTAATACGGGGTAGGAGGCTGATTAAAAATCAACTATTTTCCACTAATACTGATTTCAATATTATTTTAGTTCACATCCTAATATGGTGTTTTACGGCAGAAAGAGACTAGTAGTTATTTAGTGTCAAGTTGAATTGGATTGAAGTGGGTTCTCACAGAACACGTCACATTAGCCGACTTCAGTTGATCAGTTTCGGGACTCAAACCCGTACCCCTTCTGTCGTGATTATGGCAAGCTAACCACTAATCCATCGAGGCTGCCCATCCCATGTCATGCGGTTGACCACCTATATCTTATATTACATATATGGACTCAGGGGACCAACTATACAAAGCACCTTGGAGATGTATAGCTTATGTGACAGTCCATATATCATTGGTTTCTTCTATCAGTAAAATTAATAACTGAAATAATTAAGTTTGTTTTAGTTAACAGGGACATTTCTATCTCGCAGTGAGTTTGCGTGATGCCAAACAAAGGATAAGAAAACCTGTTGATTAGTAAATGTATTTTACCTGTAGGAATCCATTACTATCAAAGTGCATAGGCATATCCTAGCGGTATACATTGACACATACTTTTAGCATCAACATTCATATCATTTACATTTCATTACCACACACTGGAGTCAGGTATTGCTTATTCCGTAAGTAGGTCCACACCCTTTGTTTGTTTTCAATCATCCCCATCCCCAATGTTTAGGAGAAATTATGGGATTATGTACCTATGTTGTCAGTAAGAAGTCTGCACGTGTGCGTGCGTGCATTTACGCACATCAATAAAGCTGTTTTTGTGTGGGGGTGGGGGTTTGTGTGAAGTAAGCACCAACTAAGAGAGGGGTGTGTGTGTGTGTGTGTGTGTGTGTGTGAGAGAGAGAGAGAGAGAGAGAGAGAGAGAGAGAGAGAGAGAGAGAGAGCACCTCTTGCAGAAAGGAATCATTAACAAAGCGCTTGAAAATACAAGTCAATAAACGGAAACTAGTCTGCCAAAAGCTATCAAGTGTAAATGCGTCTACAGAAAGGTTGTTATAATTAATTGATTCAGGTGTTTGGTTTTTGATCAAGTTTTGATAACATTAAGAACCCTGTTTCCAAGTCTTGGCCTAGCGATACAAATTACAGTCTGGCCATGTACAAGCAAATGGTGTAACTAAAGTTGCGTGCCTACAAATATGACAGTCAAATTAGCGAAACTGTGGATTTTAACGACCTTCATCTTAAAAAGTGAGTATATATATAGCAAACATGAAATACTTAACCAGTCTGTAGAGTTCATAGATACTTTGGATTTCCAAAGATTATCAATGGCTTATACTGTACGGAAAAAATATTCTATTGCACACTGTGTACAACTACATGCACGAGAAATTTAATATTCTATAAAACAGAGAGAATACTCACTTAATTTTGCCTATTAAATATTATGTATATAAAGATACACCACATGTACCCAAGAATTTGGCGCCGCAAATAATAATAATAATAATAATAATAATAATAATAATAATAATAATAATAATAATAATAATAATAATTTTAATTTTTTTAAATAATAATTGTATGTTTGTTTGTTTGTTTGATTTTAACGGCGCTCCAACACACTTAGGCTATTTAGCGCCATACAATAGGTTGTATTTATTCATGATTAAAAATACTAAAAGGTTTTATATAGACCAGCAACATAGAAAACCAAACAGTTCAAAGTAAAATGGTAAGATGCTGGTAACAGTAAAATATGAAGCTTCCCAATCAACAGGAGATGCAAATGGTGTATGTTGATGAAAAGATGTTGAAAATAAGAGGCCGTATTTACATTAGATAAAAATATTCTAGGTGATGGCATAAAAGTTATAGTTTAAAATAAAGATTTACTTCCTTCAGGAAATCTAAAATAGAAGGGATTTGTATAGTATCAAAAAGTTCCTTCATGTCATGTACACTAGTGTATTTATCACGCGTTGGTTTAATAATAATTATTATTATTATTATTATTATTATTATTATTATTATTATTATTATTATTATTATTATTATTAATTCTGAATACTTGGTTACAGAATGCATTTCTTTCACTGTTAATTTTTATTTTTTAAAATAGTTTTGGGCCAAGGCACAACAGATGTACACTACAATGCTTCTGTACTGGATAATGAAGGTGAGAACTAATCCAATGACAGGATTCAAAGACTGCATGGCAGTGTGACCATTTGTTTATGTGTTTAATTACTCTATGGGCAGAATTGTTTAAATAATAAAGAATTATTGACTATTACTTAGACATCGAGGGACGTTAGGGATCATGTGGTTAATCTAGCCTCCTATAAATAAGCAACAAAGTTATTTTGTTAATCAATATATCTTATCCGAGATTGATTACTGAATTTCGATGCTTGTGAACGGGGATTTTGTTTCTAATCATAAATTTTTGTTTCTTTCATCTCAAATGTCAAGGTAATTTTTCTACTAATATGACACATCCTCTACAATTCAGAACAAGAATTTCGATAATTGTGGCGGGGGATTTTGTGTTTAATAATTCTTTTTCTTTCTGTTATCTCATGATATATATATTTTTTTCAACACACACACACACACACACTATATATATATATATATATATATATATATATATATATATATATATATATATATATATATATATATATATATATATATACACATATAGTACAATTTAGAAGAAGAGTATTTCTTAGTACTTTTTTGAACCGCTCCGGTGGCCTAGTGGTTACAGCGTTCGCCGCGGAAGCTGGAGGTCGTGGGTTCGATCCCCGGCCGAGTCATACCAAAGACTTACAAAAATGGTACTAACAGCTGCCTCGCTTGACGCCTCGGCATTAAGAGGTTAGTGTTAGGACTGGTCGGCCTGGTGTCGGGATAATGTGACTGGGTGGAACATCATGCTACATGTCTGCGGCATGATACCTCAGTGCTAGACATCACTATAAACTGCCTCACAGCAGACATCGTATTGATATGACTAAAAAATTGTTAAAGCTACGTTCAAAATCCTAAACAAACAATCGGTACTTTTTTGTGGATGGAAATTTTGCTAAAAGAAAAAAAAATTACAGGTTATCCCGCTCACAGTTCCTCCTTAAATCGTTGGTTCCTTGTGGGTTCAAAGTCCGAGAAACTTCTGAGATAACAAACCTTGATGACACACTTTCTTCAAAATGCAAAGCATAAATTTCCTTGCCTGGAATGAGTGGAGTAGGGCACAGAATGTCAACATAAAAATGACAATTTTTGATATCCTACAAGTAATAGACAACACGTTCAAAACAAAGGGATCCCCTCCCTAATAAAATACAAGTCAAAACAAGAGATCACAACCGAAGTAAAAGATACCAGTTTGAAAACAAGGGATCCCACCCAGACAAAACATGGAATCTTTACACTTATAATGGATGAGATGTATGTATGTATGTATGTATGTATGTATGTATGTATGTATGTATGTATGTATGTATGTATGTATGTATGTATGTATGTATGTATGTATGTATGTATGTATGGTGTGTGTGTGTGTGTGTGTGTGTGTGTAAGTAGGTAGGAAGGTAAGCAGGTAAATAAATGTTTCTGCAGGTATGTAATTGAAGATATATTTAAAAATAAAAGATATTTTAGACATCCATGCAAAAACTAAACTTCAATTTAAAAAAAAATGGAACTGGTCAACACACATATAGATGGAAGGCAATGTAAATCATATGGACACAGACTGGTTTCTGCTTTGGTCATTAATATTACGTGCCTACGAAATAGATTATAGGTTACATAAAGTTTAATGGACACACATTTGTCGCACATAACCTTTCCACAATAATTTTAGTTTATAAATAGATGGACTTCATTGATCTGTTACAGCTGGAGCAGTCCTATGTCCTATTGGCCAAACGGTTCGTTTTGGAGCTGTGGCCATCTAATTGGTTTAGCTTTAATGTTGTTAAAACGTGCAAGTTACCATGGTTAAGATTTCATGTATAGAATTTAGCTCAACCAAATTTCCCCCAAAATCCGAGTCTTGGTCAGAAACGTACCGAAGGTGTCCATCAGATGACGTCACATGGTCTTTTTTTTAAGTAATAGAAACAGTCAAACCGTCACATTGGCCTGCTTGCTTAGGCAGCGATGGTAGTGCTTGGGGTGCATTTGTTTTTTTTTTCTTACGTTATCAGCCGTGAAGTCATCCCAAAAACATGCTATATCTTAGTGTTAACCATGCGTATTGTTATCAAGCACGATGAATAGAAAGAACGCTGTTTTTAGCCAATTGCATACTCGATTAATATTGAACGTAGGAGGTAGGGATTTCCTGATTTTTTTTTTTATTTATAAAAAGGCCATGTCATGAACAGTTTACATGTAAAACATAACCAGCCACGATATTTATAAACATCTGACTTGGTGTATTGATGCATATCGACGCGAGGACGTGAACGAAGACCCAATAATAATTCTACTATGCGTGTGCGATACAGAATTTTCGGATTAAATAATCTTGTAGAACAGCAGAACAGCCACTGAATTGGTGTATATTTATTTATATAGCTTTATAAACGCTTAAGATAGAACAATTAATTATTGTTCTATTATGTACGGGACTGAGGAATTTTTAAATCGGTGAAAAATATTTTGAAGTGTAAATGGCTTTAAACGCATACTTTAGCAGGAATAAGGCAACTCTCGCCAGCCTACACGTGCTACAAAGCTTACGTAACAGACTATAGCACAAGAACAAAAATTCTTGTTTGATAGCCGCCTTGTATTTGCAGTCTAGCACGTGCAGATCCTTCTCAGGCTCTTAGATATTTTTACGCACGATTACATCGGCTCTGACAATTGGTTAGGATTTATATACATGTATATAGCTTTATAAACGCTTAAGATAGAACAATTGTAGAACGGCAGAACAGCCACTGAATTGGTGTGTTATACCCACGGTTATATACGTTTGTACAATCCATATTTTCTCATTACGCGCCTTGATTGAAACTATTTGTGCTTTCTCTGACGTCTCCGCATATTTAGATGCACCAAATATAATTTGTATAATTCCCAATTTGTTTTGATTTTCATTCAGAAGTTTTTAAAAACAAAATTGTAATAAGCATAAAGGTGGGAATATATAATAAATAGAAAACCGCGTTCTTGTTTGTTCTGAGTCGGAGGAAAAAACTCGTTGGATATTATGAATACGTATCGGCATATCATTACGCGCTGTCAAACTCGTTATTTAAGCCAGTTCTCACAACAATGTGTGTGTGTGTGTGTTTGTGTGTGTGGAAGTGAATTATTAACGATAGTGAGAAACCGTTGCAAAACTTACGTTTTAATCCTGGCTATGACCATAAGTTTCTTTAATTTCATTTTTTGGTTATTCTATTCTGTAAGTTTAAATAGCGAACTTCGTTTAATTTAGTCTTAAAAAATATCAGTGAAGTAAATTGCCTGTCAAGCATAATCAACGATATTATATATAAATATTATATTATAATATAAAACATTAACCTCAGTAAGCCACACATAAACAAAATTATATAAAATTTAGAGACTACAAAATAAACTTGAACGAACAACTTTTCTTTTGATCTGAATACTTAATGATATACCAATACGCTTACACCGAGCGCTCTTTTACCATTTATCAGAACGTTTAATTGCTGATTTTAAATTGTTTGTTAGTAATAACAAATAAAACAAACAAATGATTTAGAAACTGCTTGTGATTCTCTCAGTCAGCTAGACCCGATAACATCACAATGGTTTACACAGGTATACCTGCAGGTTTTTGAAAATGATTGATGTGAAGCAAATAGTTACACAACTGAACTCTACACATTACAGGGCTAAATCATTACCACATATACATCAGATAGGTATTGAGAGAGAGAGAGAGAGAGAGAGAGAGAGAGAGAGAGAGAGAGAGAGAGAGAGAGAGAGAGAGAGAGAGAGAGAGAGAGAGAGAGAGAGACGATGGGATGATTAGAGTTGTAATGTTCAACATATGTTTAATAATGAATGCTAAACAGAAACAGCACAAATAAAATTGTGGTGTCATGGATCGTTCAAGGTGTTGCCTATTTAGTAAGACAAATATAATATTAATAATATATTTAAAATAGATAACTAGAATGATACATACTTGGGTTCCTTCCAGCTATCATCATCTGTAGTGATTATCACTCGAGGTACTGCCATTTTGAAAGAGTATAACGATGTCCTCCACAACTAAAAATATATAAGCAACATATATTGTCTTTTTCAGAGCCTGGAAGGTTGGTGTTCAATATCAGCCATGTGACGAAGTGTTCCAGTCCGTCAGTGGAGACTGATGTCATCATGTCATCCGTCAATTACACGTATTTTGTCCTTGACGAGAATAGCGCCGCCCTTGTTGTCAGTAACCCAATAGATCTGGAGGTGTTATACGTGCAGGTCAACCGTGACATTTATCACATCGGATTTTGTTTTCTTTTTCTTCTTTATTACCTGAGCAAATGAATCGTGTTCACCTTTGTTGTACGTGAGTTGTAGTTCCTACATTCAGTCCCAGGTATCACACCTAGAAAACCGGATATATACGAAATGCAAGTGACTAAGGTTGAGGCTGAATATTCAGTACTACTTATATGTATATATATATATATATACTGAGCTGTAGGGGTGTCTGGACAAGAAATTTAGAAAGCCAAAGACAGATTATTCCCGGGCATCGAGTATAATGAAATATATAAATATCTTACACCAAAATAGTAGTAGTAGTAGTAGTAGTAGTAGTAGTAGTAGTAGTAGTAGTAGTAGTAGTAGTAGTAGTAAAACAAATAATAATTTATAACAACAGCAACCAGGAAAATCTCAGCATATCCCTTTTCTGTTATCTCTGGATACAACATGATCGAATTTCGTCTCACTTTTTTCCCCCGTCACATTGCTAGTGCGTTTGATTTGTTTGTTTGTTTGTTTAGGTTGTTTAACGTAGCTTTAACAATTTTTCAGTCATGTCATTACGATGTCTGCAGTGAGGCAGTGTATTGTGATGTCTAGCACTGGGGCATCATGCTGCAGACTCGGCCGGGGATCGAACCCACGACCTCCCACTTCCGCGGCGGACGCTCTAACCACTAGGCCACAAGAGCGGTTAAAGTGAGTTTGATAGTTAACCCCGTGCCAATTTATAGTCGGAAACTTTACAATGTGCAGTCACTGACAATATATGAAAGAAGTCCTCGATGTAGATATTATTCACTTTCATGTGGCAAATTAAGGTAAGTCACGTTTTAGATGAAATTAAATTTTTAATAGAACTGTGATATCATCATCGGTCAAGAAAAAAGAATTTATTGTCTGCTTTAACGGAAACTTTAAAAGCAGAATTTTACTGCAGATTGTAAAACAAATCCACACAACATGGTAATATGCATTGTAAGTAAGCAATATCATTTTGACCATGTACGATAAAAGCGATAACAATTGTTGAACATTTATGTAAGACATTTGGTATGGTATGATTTCTATAGATATTTATGAATTATATATATATATATATATATATATATATATATATATATATATATTTAAATCTATAGATATTTATGAATTATATAGATATTGTCTTCTATGGATATGATATTATTTTTTTTTATAGATATCGCAATAATTCTATAGATATGGTATGATTTCTATATTGTATGAATTATATAGATATTGTACGAATTCTATCGATATTATATGAATTCTATCGATATTGTATGATTGTATGATTTCTATAGATATGGTATACTATTTAATTAAATTATATATATATATATATATATATATATATATATATATATATATATATATATATATATATATATATATATAATATCGGCCTGAATTTGTCTAAAGTACTTTATCTTAAGCATAACTAAAATAGGGCAAAGGAATTTTGACAGACTTGACATGTCCAACTTCTGAAAGTGCAATGAATGAAGTACAAATTTTAAAAAAAAAAGTAAATAAGTTATTGACTCTATTTTATAATTTTATAATTTACCTCTAAAATCTAGGAAGATTTAAATAACTACGTGGAGCTAGCAGCTTTCAAAAAGATGCACATTTGAAGTAAGTAAGGCCAAGCTGTATACTTTATAACCCATATTTCCCACATCTGAACTTCGGAAGTCTCACTGATCTAGTATAAAAAATGTGCTAGCTCTGTCTCTTCATATGCAGTATCTTTAATTAAGTCAGCTAATAGACTAGTTTTAATTAAGTCATCTAATAGACTAGTTTTAATTAGGTCATCTAATAGACTAGTTTTATGTTTTACCTTTAGTTAAGTCAGCTAATAGACTAGTTTTATGCTTTACCTTTAATTAAGTCAGCTAATATATTAGTTTTATGTTTACCTTTAATTAAGTCAGCTAATAGACTAGTTTTATGTTTACCTTTAATTAAGTCAGCTAATAGACTAGTTTCATGTTTTAAGTCCATAACTAAATTAAAAATTACCCAGTAATGACTTTGTTACATTGCAGAAATGTCTTGCTGGCCAGTCGCGCAACCCACATAAATGAGACGGGAGAACGTTTTTTCGCCTCTTGAAAAGCGTTTTGTCCAAAATTAACTTACATCTTTACTGTTCAAATTCCTGACATCTGGGGACGTGGATCTCTGTATCTGAGCTCAATATCTGATTCATTCCATCTTGTATAATTTAAAGTGAAACATTTACTGCGTCCTGGATTTCTTCATCATATAACATAAAGGCCATTCGGAAGTTTACGATTATCTCCCCTTAACATATAATAATCTCTAGCCTTTTTATTCAAATCTTGTCTATATTAATTCAATCACAGTGCCACATACCGTTGACAATTAACACGGTTGGTATCAGCATTACTGGTGGCTGCAAAGACTATTTTTTAATAACAGCACAAGTTCGAAATGGATAGTGTTGCATGACATCTGACCATATGAAAGCATACCAGTCATGTCAATGCTTCTTCTCGTATACAGGGCTGACAAGAGGAGGAAGGATGCATTTATCCCCTGTACCTTGGCCAAAAAAACGTTTTAATTTTATTAAAGATACATTTTGTTTGAAAAAGATCTAGGAGAGGCCCGGGTGTTTCTTACTCCAGGGCCAATGATAGCTCTCTACCGCTTTGCTCATATACAGTCAAGTCACTCAAGTTTATGTTCCTTTTCTCGCATTTCGTAATAATGGCCAAACTCTCAGGTCCAGTTCTTGGTAGAGTTTGAAAAGTAACAGTATATAAGGTTGGCATATGATGTGAGCCGTTACATTTTTATATAAATAAAATACACTGATAACCAGTACCCATCGATACACACTGATCCGACCAAGATACTGAATGATGAGATTAATGTCACATGTGTGTATATTAGGATTATTTCCACGTAACTGACACAGGTGTGCATATTAGGATTAGTGCTACGTAATTGACATATGGTGTACATATTAGGTTTAGTATCACGTAACTATCACAGGGGTACCTATTATAATTAGAGCAACGTAACTGACACAGGTGTGATTGTTAAGATTAGTACCACGTAACTGACACAGTTGCACATATTAGCATTAGTGTAACGTACTGAAACATGTATGTATATTTGGATTAGTATCAAGCAGCTGACACAGGTGTGCGTATTAAGATTAGTATAACGTAACTGACACAGGTTTACATATTATAATTAGTTCAACATAACTGACACTAGTGTGCATATTAGGATTAGTTTCACGCAACTGACACATGTGTGCATATTAGGATTAGTACCACGTAACTGACACCACAGGTGCTCGTATCGTTGCTTACAATCGACCGGTATAGCAGTTGTCATATAGTACATGTAGAACCCGTCGATTGTAAGCAACGATACAAGCCCCTGTTGCTGACATAGTTGTACATATTAGATTTAGTGTAACGTAACTGAAACATGTAAGGATTAGCATCACGCAACTGAAACAGGTGTGCGAATTAGAATTAGTATCACGTAAATGAAACACGTTTCTATAATAGGATCAGTTCAATGTAATGTAATTCAATATCGACTCTAAATTAGATTAGATACAGAACAAATTTAATGTATTAGCAAAGCCTATCTATCTAGGAAAGTAATCATTCCAATCGCAAACTCAGACACACACACACACACACACACAGAGCAGCTGTGGAAGGTGAGTTTGTTATATGTCATTCTGGTAATTAAAGGATAGAAGGTTAAACGCCCTCACAGGTCATCCCAGGTCAGTTGTCTCTGTGTGTCCTTGGAAAAGGCACTTATGTTTCATTTTGTCGGCATGATATGTTGTTGTTGTTTTGGCGCTTTGTGCTCTACATGATGGGCAGAATAACTGCTGGAGGAAGAGTTCCGGAAAACCCCGGAAAGAACACCGACCCACCGGAAGCTACTGAAACGCTTTCTCACATATTCACATAGGCAGAGCCTTAGACTCGAAGTCATGCAGACAGAAGTGAGATGTCAGTGATCTTTAAAGACAAGCGCTTTATACCACTCAGCTACCCGGGTCCCGGGAATGATACAGCAGATAATGTTCTACTGGACATGGTAACGGGTCTTTGTTTATACATTCCATAAATAATTATTTTGCCTCATATTTGGATGCGTCATTTATCACACGTTATATATTTGTATAATTTTCGTGTGTACTTTAATTTTTGGCATATTTTTCTTATGAATATTTTGCTGTACGTTTTCTCTTTTGTGTTGACAGTGCCGTTTAAACCAACGCCCACCTACCCACCTACCCACCTGCCCCCAAATCAAAAGTTTTCTTTGAAATGAGCACTCATATATGATCACCTAAATATTCAATTTAGAAAAGTAAATTAAACAGGAAGTTTTAATTTTAAAAAAAACAAAACCCAATCAAAACCAAAACCCTAACCCGAAACCTGTATACTAGATTTGGTCATCATTGTGTTAAAAGCCATATAATGGCAGCAAAAATCATCTGAATAAGCAACGTTGCTTGTAGATGGCACGTATCTGATTTCAAACCTTTCTTAAAATAAAGATGTCATTTCTTTCTATGTGAAAAACGATTCGCAAATATGAACTTAATTCTTCGCTAATTCCGAAAACTTAAAAATTTAGAGCAATTTTAAACGTTTGTATAATGGTACTAAAATTTAACGAGGCATATATTTCAACAATAGAACGTAAATTTGGATTGAAAGTGCAGAATCCTTTTTAAATATGATCAGAGTAATGTCTTCAGTGTAAGTTCAACCTTAAGACTCATCGTGGGGGAAATTTGGATCTGATCATCTAAATATGGAAAGCAACATGAATACTCTAATTTCGCTTGTGGATTTAAAGTTCAATTTGTTAAATCGTTCTAAATAGTATTCATAAGAATTTTTAATTAATTAAATAAAAACGTTTAAAAATTGTTCAGTAATTGTAAAATAAACCGAATACCTCAAATAGTATTTACTTGATGGTACTTACCGATCTTTTGTCAAGAAAGTCTAAGGGTAAAAAGTATTAAAAATGTTTTAAAAGAATCAGGAAGAAGTTCATGGCTGCAAGATTAAAACATGTGATCATCGGGAATAAAAAACATGCTAACCAAAGTTAATTTCTCTACGTTAAGTGACTTTTGCAGATTATCACAAACTTCATGTGATTGACGGACGGATGTATGAATGCAAAGTAGCACGTATGTTCTTATATTAGACTTTTTTTGTTTCTCGTGTTAATGACAAGTTTAACATTTCATTACCTGTCTCAGCCGAACAAATGAGAACTAAGTGCCTTTCACAGGTAACAAACACATTCAGCCCTTGGGTGTATAAACTACTATCTTTGGATACGAACATGAGGCTGCACCAGTTGAGCCAATATTCCCTGTATATGGACATGACCAAACCAGGACGCATTTGCTATAAGTTATGAGGGCATTAAAAGGAGAATATTTTGAAAATTTGGAGTAAAATGCCTTTATTTACTTGTTTTGTTTTAATGTTGTTGTTGTTGGGTTTAACGCCATTTTTCAGCACACGATAGGCTATAAATGGCCAGTATTATTGGTGGAGGAAGAACCCGGGAAAACCCCTGGGAAGAAACACTGACCCAGGAAAAGCTACTGGCAAGCTTTCTCACATAACTACTTTAGCCATATGTTAGAATCGAATCCACGCTGACAGAGGTGAGATGACAGTGACCTGTAACGGAAAGCGCTTGAGACAACTCGGCCACTCTTTACCCCCTGTTTTGTTTTAATAAAACGGGTACAGAAAGCGTAGATCTGGAACCACTTTCTCTGAAACTTCGTTGTATATTTTTGTCGAGGTACTATGACATTCTTTTTAGTAGTAAAAGAACGCGTGGTCAATAGGAATTCTTAAGTATTACTCTGGATGTCTTCAGGTGGCTGTCGTAATTTTGCTATGATAAGTAACCATCGTCATAAAATCACAAAAAAACCAACTTTAAAGCCATGAAGATTTAATTAAATCTAAAGAAGGAGGCTACTGACTTAAAATGGCTTGGATTTTTTGTTTAGGTTATTTTTTATTTTTTTAAATGGTCATGTGCACCAGTCCAAAATAAACTCTAGTTTTTCTTTTTATTTTCAGATGCAGACTAATGTCGTTACTGTGTTCCTCCGCTGTTCAGAAGGGATGCGAGTTAGTGGATATATCTCAACTTGTAGCATAATTCGGTTATTTAGACATATAATTGTTTCCTATCAATGCGCTTTATGATAGAATGGACATTCCTGTCCAGATCATATCTTTAAAATTGCAAATATGGTGCGACACACTGGTACTTGAAGAAGTATGACAGCGTAACGTCACGCAATAAAACCAAGTGACTAAATACAAGCACTGCTTAATATATTGTCCGTTTAATCAAGCTCATAGTGATTCACGGTGTCTGGCTGATAAGTCATGAAAAACAGCGCAATTATTTGTTTGCTTCTTCAAATTACGAAATATTGTACCAGCACCAATTCACAAATAATCAAGGTTTTGCAAGCTATTTAAAGTGTGGTCGAAAATTATATTTTATTCTTTGAACAAAATATCAACATGCAGAGTTATTTGAAACATAAAACCATCCCATGTCTTGCAGTGCTAAACTTTATCAGTATTTACAATCACAAAATTCCATTTTTTTTCCCACAGGTGATAATCGACGTTAAAGTGGATCCCGTAAACGAGTTTCCCACGGTATTTAGACAGTCATCGTATGACGTTACGATGGAGGAGGTCAGTATCTAAATCAACATTTAAATGCACGAAAGGAAACCTTATACCTTGTGCACACGCAGTGCACGATTTTACACCATGTAGTCACTTTAGTGCACACGAAAGTGATGTAGCAGCCGCCCAATTGGCAGTTAACCTTGCAACCGCAGGTGGGTGGGTGGGTGCCAATATTCACATCAAATATTTTTGTTTTATTGATAGAGGGAACTAGTAATAACTTTCACGGGGGTGGGGGATATATTATTCATACGCTTCTGGTTCAAGGTATTGCTTTTTAGCAGTCATTGTTGGACTGTTTATATTTCTTTCTTTGTATGATGTATACTATTATGAAGTCCAATTATTACGTGTTATTAGAAAGATGGATAGACGAATTTATGAATGGATATCTTATATCTGCAGAATAACACAAGATACTTTGAATCTTTAAATGTTCATTAAACACCAACAAGATGTTTTCATCAGGAGTTTTGCGTCATATTAAATGACGAACCACGGATTTGAGGCTGTTACAAAAATTACCTCTTGCTTTAGAATGGACTAGTTCAAAGCACTCATGTTTTAAAGCGTATGTGGCTATCAGAAGAGTGACCCCTTGTTTTAAAATGCAGATGTCAATGACAATGACATGAAAATTGTTTAGTATACTTAGGATGCAATACGGAACATATGAGGTAAAATATTAATGTTTAACTACGCATGCGTGTACATCAGCCACGGGTGGTATTATTTTTAACAGTAATTGCATCAATATGACATTCAATGGAATACGAACAAGTTCAAATTTAAATACATGATGTTGACATAATTAAAAAGATGGACAGCAAAGTAGTTTGTAGTAAACTAATTAATTTACATCAATGAATATATGTCCCTTAGTATTCTTCCTAAAAACAAATATTGACGAATGGGAAGAACAATAAAGATATCGAGTAAATATAATCTGAAAAGTAATTACATTTTGATAAATTAAAATCAAACATTTAAGAGACTTTGTGTACCATTAATGACATTTTTTCAATAAGCATCAATTTTTTTTAATGTATTTGTAAATATAGCGTAGCATTACGTAGCTCAGCATTAAACATCTACGTGGTGGTTGATTTAAAAAAATGTTTTAGTACATATTTTCGAAAGTCTAAATAAACCCTGTCCATTATATCTAATTTTTCAAAACCCTAGATCTCAGCTGTAGCTTTAGGTATTTGAACTATGGTCATATAAAAAAAAGTTTAAGGCTAACAGTTAACAGTCAAATTAAAATTTAATTTTCTTTTCTTAAAAATGTCAACCGCTTTCCTGGTTTGACTAATCGGATTCTTAAATCCCAAGAAATATCAACAGTTCTCTGTTAGGATTGTTTCTGACAAATTTCAATAATCGAATCTCCTAATCTGAAGTTCTCATTTTTGTCCATTTCTACATTTCCAAAAAATGATGACTCTTGTTTTGCTACTGTTAATGATAATCGGCAAAAATCAGATATTATGTTATGTGTACTCGAAATAATTAAAATGTATGTATGTATATATGTATGTAAGTATGTATGTATGTATGTATGTATGTATGTATGTATGTATGTGTGTGTGTGTGTGTGTGTGTGTGTGTGTGTGTGTGTGTGTGTGTGTGTTAGGATATAATTTTTAGTAAAATTAATAAGATTGCCATTTTCTTTGAATTGTATTCAAGTAATGTTTTATTAATTATATTAAAGTAAGTAAAAACAATGTTGTCATCACTTGTTATGAATGTTGTGTAATGTATGTTGTGATTAGCTTTTCATTACCTTCTTCTCATTTCTTGCTATGAGAAGCAATTACTCGTTAGTTAAGTAACGTCAACGTCCATGGTGAGAGAGAGAGAGAGAGAGAGAGAGAGAGAGAGAGAGAGAGAGAGAGAGAGAGAGAGAGAGAGAGAGAGTTCAGGCTCTCTTAAAGAGTATCGCAACGATGATGAGAAACAGCTACATCTGGAATGAGAAGTGAAACATCTACTTTCTGCTGATACAGAAAAACTGACCTGAGCCAATTGCACATCTGTATTTATACACATTCGGCCAGATTCAGGGTTAAACAAGGTCGTACCCTCAATGTACCAGTCAGAAAAAGATGCTGACTCTTTCTCAGGTATAAACCAGTTTCAAAAGGTAGGAACCAATTTGTTTTACGTCATAAGACTTAGTCTTGTGGTTTATTTATATTCGTTTGGTGTCATCACACCAAATATGGGTATCCGTTTGTTGGAAGCCATTTTGTTTGTGTCATAGGCAGTTCTTTAGAGAAGGGTTACTCCACTTTTATGAACCGAATTGGACTTTTGCCAATATCTGGGTTACAGAATATATATTTTTACTGATGGAACCTAGAAGTTCTAGCTGAGTCGGCAAATGGCATGTGTAATGTTTTTCGTATATCATTCCACAGAGCACTGTACATTGGCAAAGCTTTTAGTTATTTTTACTGGTGTTATGCAGTATGGTTATATACATTGCCTTTTTTCACTTGCGCAGCAACCATTTTTATTCTATATAGTTGTGCTTTAAAAACAAATGAAATTACTCTTAATATGTTTTAGAAACTTTCTTTAATATAATGAATAAAACATTACTTTAATACAATTCAAAGAAAATGGCAATCTTATTAATTTTACTAAAAATTCTATCCTAACAAATATATATATATATATATATATATATATATATATATATATATATATATATATATATATATATATATATATATATAATCAAGAAACGTCATGTAACATTTTAATTTGTGTAGCTTCTATAGGACGGTTTTGTTTCTAAAATAATTTGTGTTTCGAAAATTCTCTTAAAGGCTCATTGATTTGATTAAAAACACCAACTTCTTGTACAGGGGACATATCCATGAAGTTGTGAAAGAAAGTTTAAAATGATCCCCAAAGAAAAAAAGTAGAATCACAGGTTAATTGATACTTATGATTTTGACTTATCGAATAAATTGTGTCCAGTTGTTTAATGAATATCAATATTCCTAACCAAAGATTCACAATTAAGTTCTATTTGTATCGGTGTTTTAAATATAAGTGGTTGACAATTTCATTAAATAATATAACCTTAAGGCAATACTTTTTATAACATATATGACAACTATGCGTGCATGAAAAAATACTACTACTACTACTACTACTATTACTACTACTAATTAACAAAATCACCAATAATAATAAAAACAGCATCATCATCAACAAGAACAACAACAACAATAATAATAATAATAATAATAATAATAATAATAATATTTATAACATCAACAAAAACAACCACCACCACAACAACAATAATAATAATAACAATAATAATAATAATATTAATACAAATATTAAGTACAACAAGAACAATATCTACAATAACAAAAAATGATGATAATAATAATAACAACAACAATAACAACAACTACAATACTAATAATAATAATAGTAATACAAATAATGATTACAACAAAACAATAACTTCAATAACAAAAAAATAAAATGATAATAATAATAACAACAATAACAACAACTACAATAATAATAATAATAATAATAATAGTAATAATAATAATAAAATAATGCAAATAATAATTACAACAAAAGCAATAACAACAATAACAAAAATAATAAAAAATAATAACAATAATAATAACAATAACTACAATATTAATAATAATAATGACAATAATAATAATAATAATAATAATAATAATAATAATAATAATAATAATAATAATAAATTGCACCATCGCTACTTAGCTAGGAAGGAAACCAGTTGTACCTGAAACAATAAATGTAACATTCATACAAAATTTGGGTCATGCAAACATCAATAATTCATGAGGAAGAAGCTTGCTATATGTGTGGAATCAAGGTCAAGTCACATCATCAAGATGACTCAAAAATTATGGAGGGGGATTATCGCCATAATTCTATGCATGTATTTTGTAATCTTACTGATGCGTTATTGTAAATTGCTGTTTGCAAGTGCTACTTTCATAATTCTATCCATGTATATTGTTATCTTTATTGATGCAAACTGTACGTGGTAACTTGCAAGTGCTACTTTCCTTTTGCATTATTGTAAATGGCTGCTTGCAAGTGCTATATTCCTAATTCCATCCATGTATATTGTATTCTTCATTGATGCAAACGGTAAAGGGCCAGTTGCAAGTGCTTAGATCTACTTTCCTTCTGCGTCATGGTATCTTGCTGATTTTGCCTTGCAACACCGTAACTCCAAAATGTTCTCTTCGTCCATGCATTATGACAAACTGCATCATGTAAAATGATGATCAAAATGTAGCATCACGCATGTCGCAAGCTAGCATAAAGGAAGTTGGCATAAAATAATGCCTCATTATGACAACAGATGGCGCTGTGAAATGTCAATTTGTTACAAAACGACTACTCCCCTGACTATAGCGACACAAGGTTATACCATTTTACGGTATTGCTGGGCGTCTATTTTAAAATATTGTACGTATAATTTACCGCAACCTGTATTATAAGATGATAGGGTATAACAGCATACAAACAAAATTAAAACGATATTACATACTGTCATACCTGTATGAACTCCAAGCTGCTGAGACATCTTTCCGATCGTTCTCATAATAAATATGTTGAGAATTATATGGCCTAAATTGTTGTAGAAGTTGATTTTGAGTGTACCCCAACATAAATTTAAAAAATGGGGTGGCAAGGGTCAGAGGAAACTGACTAATTTTGGATATGCTATGTCATTTAGTTTTCCGATATTATTAGTGCCTTTTTTTTAACTGAAAAGAAAATATTAAATAGTTTTAACCCAATTATATATATATATATATATATATATATATATATATATATATATATATATATATATAGTCTTTTAAAGTATTGGCATAAAGCAATTTGATGTACTACTATTGATATATCAAATTGTGATCCGCCCATGGTGCAATAATATGAATATATATATATATATATATATATATATATATATATATATATATATATATATATATATATATATATATATATATATATATTCTTGGAACTGTGCTGTCAGTTATATTCCAATAGATTTATTATGAATTTCCACTCTTTATTTATTAATGACGTAACTCCCATTTTCTAATTGAATTTAACATGGTGCACAATTTCATTGCCATCCGTTCTTTTGTTTGCCCCTCCACTCATACATAAGGGAGATCATACACAGTTATTTAGAGTGAGAGAGAAAAAAGAAATTTGGCTGTATGAAAACCTTGAAACTAAACTTGCATCAAGTAACTTAACAGGAATTTGGTTCATTGTTACATTATGTTTATACTTCCCTAACAATCAATCTACAGTGTTATATAATCAATTATACAAAGTTGCAATAGCCTCATTATAAAAGAAAATAAATTCGAAGAATATGGATCTATTTTCTGTATCTAAACATAAAGAACCCTTCCAAACAATTATGAGATGCTTTTTTTAAACATCCAAGTTTAATTTGTTCTGCCTATCACTTCAAGTCAAAGGGATATGGAAAGATTTTATCACATTTTGAAGAAAAGTACTGTCATATTACTTTAATAAAGAAATGGATTGGGATGATTTCATGTTCTGTTATTTGCTGCTAGGTATTCAGTTTAATAATCATTGGATTTTAGATCTTTTGGACATAAAGTCTGTTTATCAGTTATTAAAATTTAAAGTACTTTGAAATGAAGATTCCAAGATTATTCTTTTTGACTATCTTTCTTATTTCAAGTTTAATATATTAAAGACTTGTGAAGTAGCAAGAACTAATTTTCACAATCAAAATTGAAATTTAGGTGTGACAAAATTACGCAAGGAACTTTACGCATGGTGGTAAAGTTCTGTCATGCCCATACATCAATATCATCTTCAGGCTAAGTATTATCACAGGAGTCTGACGTTTTATCAATAAAGTACGGCGAAATGTCTGACAAAATGAAATATCCTTATCAATAATATATATATATATATATATATATATATATATATATATATATATATATATATATATATATATTAGACTCCTGTGGTATTATGGTCCTTATACCAGAGTTCCTGAAGTCATTGAAATCCTGGAAAAGTCTGCAAATAACAGAAAAGCATTTAAAGAGCCTTGAAAAGTCTTGACATTTTCATGTCATTCAAAGGAAAATTCATGGAATTTCTTTTTATGGGGCATTAGCAGTCGCATTTATTTGCAAAGTTTTATCACAATGTATATTCTATCAGGACATTGATGTTGTTGGTTAATCTGTGAAGCAAAAGTCTTGCAGGAAGAATCCTCTCAAGCAGGAATATTTGTAAAAGGAAATTCACTTTTACTGGAGAATGATTACATAGACCATAGAACCATGTAAAAGTAATTGCAGGTCACCATGTATTCTTGTGCCTAAACCAGAAAAAAACATGTACTTTCCACATGTGTACTATTAAAAAACAAGAGTCAATGTTGTTAACAAAACGGATTTATTTCCAAAGTTAAGAATGGGTGATTGCATTAACAAATTAGAAAGATCAAATATTCACAAAGATTTACTTTTTTCAAGAAATCTGGCAAATTCCACTCACTGAAGGAGCAAATGATATTTCGCCATTTACAACTCTAGATGGGCTTGCTTTATCAGCATGAAGAGATGTCTTTTACAACAAAAAAATTATTTGGCAACATTCCAGTGTCTAAAGAATGTTATTATCTGTTCTAGGTAATAAAATGTATACATCGATGATGTCATTCTCTACAACACAAGGGAAGATCACTTGGAATCCATTCAGAATAAAAAAATTTAACTCAGAAAAGCAAATCTGACAATTTATGTACAAGTTTGTTTTGCCAGGTTTATTTCATTTTAAGTCATATTGTGCAACAAACTTAAGTTAAATATATAGAAGTTATGGTCAACTTCATCTTAGTTCCCAATGCCATATAAAAGAAGCTTGTGTGATTTTTGAAAATTAGAAAATGACTTTGCATTATGGACCTGCAAGAAGGCCTAGGCTGCCTCTTAGACCCCTGGCCATTATGATTAGTTTTCCTCTTCTCTGTTCTCATCCCTGATTGTTTCTGCCATGGTTGTTAAAAGGAGTGGAAACTGAAGAGTAAATTATTAATGTGCTGTTCAAAATGTTATGTACTGGGATTTTAACTTTAATTAAGTCATTATCTGCATTAGTTTCAATTAGGTAATTGCACTGCACAGTACAGGTACATACATTTCAAGTAAAAATGGGAAAGGGCAAAAGTTTGTTTTGTGTGCACATCATTTGGATGAAGATTACTTTAAAACAAGTCTACTTCTGTCACACTTTTCTATTTATCGATTTTACTTATTAGATATGTTTTATGAAGCAAACTTTTGCATACTTATTTATGTCTTTAGGATGCAAAACCAAAGTTTTATCAACTGTTCTCATTCTAACACTGTGTTTAATACATTACCCATGTAATACTTTTGGAATGGGAGCTGAGACACAGTACAGTAGGAGCCACAGTGGCTCAGTGGTTATCATGCCAACTCACAATTGAAAAGGTGTAAGTTGTAACTGAAATTGAAATGGTGTAGGTTCTAATCCTACCAATGGACTAGCCTAGGTCAGCTACCACATTGTGTCCTTAGAAAAAGCACTTTACCTCAATTGCCTTGGCAATAAATAACCTACTTGTGTTGCTGTCTCATAAAGCACCAAACAAGCACAGTAAATTACAATCAGTGCTGATGTAATTCCTGAAAAATGTCCAATTCATTTCAATTTCCACAGTTCATTAGAAAGATAATTCAACACAATACGCTAACATTTGCGTTAATATGAAGCTAACAAATGGACAGAGGAAATGATGAGAATGGGAAAAATTAAGCTGAATTGTTTTAACAGTGATTAAAGCCAGTTTTTAAAGACAAAAGCGTATGAAACACTGGCTTTTCCATAAGATGTCATTATATGAATTGCTGTGCAACACTTTGGAAATGTTTTCTTTTCTTGGTATCATCATATTAGAGAACAGAGGTTATCTATAAAGCGATTTTCATCATATATAATGGAATGTATGGAACAAGTTGGACATTTTGTATCATAAGCTTTTTTCTTCTAATGTCATATGCATTGTAACAGACTTCACATGGAGATGCACCTCAAAAAGTATTACATTTACCAAAATGGAAAATTACTAAATTCTTATCAATCTTAATCGTTTACATGGTTAGCACCTTATTACAATCAAAATATACTATACTAGCAAATAACCTGTTACTTGACAACTGGCCACTTGACATTCTTAGTTGGCCATGTCTGGTTCATCCTTATAAGAGAACACAATGTCCCATCTTGTTTTTCAGTTGCAGAAACATTACTTTTTCTTTTGGAACTGTCTAGACATTTAAAAGACTTCAAATAAATATGAATATGTAAGTATGTTTTTCTTTGAAGATTTACTTTTGTTAATTCACTTTCTATAAAGGATATCCAACAAATTTAGAAAGAGCTACACTAATCAGCTGATGTCAGTGCTAATTTCTTTCTTTTTTTCAGTTTTTTTGATGAAATAAATATTAGATCTCCATAGTGACATATATCATGGACTTGTTATATATCAACAAAAAAAAAACAAGGCATATATTATGATATTGTTTATGGTACTGTAACAGGTGTGATCTCCATTAAAATAGTACAACTTGTCAATAAAAACAATTTAGAGTATTGTGATTTTAAATACGGAAATAGCAGAAAGAAAATGGAGGGTCGGCGGTGTAACCTAGGTTTACATGTAAGACATAGCACGTGTTGATTTTGTTTAGACGCACAAAACCTAAATATCAGCGTCAGGTCTTACATGTGTAAGTATTTGGATGTTACGTACCTTCTCTTTTAATATAGTATGATAGAGTGGGTCCTATGTCAGAATGGGTATTTTTGTCTCTATGATTTTGTTCCTTTTGATTATTTAAGTTTTTTTTCCACATCAAGCTCACGTCGAGCACTTGTGATAAGACAACTTATAGACAATTCGGCCCAACTATGCGATAGTTGAATAAAGATATTTTTTTTCATACAGCAAGTAGATACAATGTACTAAGATTATATATATATGTGTGTGTGTGTGTGTGTGTGTGTGTGTGTGTGTGAGAGAGAGAGAGAGAGAGAGAGAGAGAGAGAGAGAAAAGTAAACTAACATATATTGCACTTTCTAATTAAAATATTTCAATACAACTACATACAACGGCATTCTGAATTTAAGTCGTTTGGTCAAATTATCTATATTGATTTATCAAATAATAATACTTACCAGATAATATTCTACAGAACACGTTTACATTTTTCTAAGAGTAGCGACACCGTACACGAGATATTATACTAATATATTTGATACTAGACTTCAGATTGTAACACTGCTTCATATATGGGACACTCAATTGCACATAGCTTCTAAAAATAGAAACAATGTATTGTTACAAATTAGCGACAAGAGTAGAGGCCATACGTACCTCATGAATACACTAATCCTACTTTGAGAGGGATACTTCAAAGGCTTTCTTGCCTTTTAATGAATACTTACTTGTTGAAAATGATTACAGATTTAATGAAGTCTCTTGTCATATTATCTAATACATACATTATATGTTTGGAGTGACTGAAAAGGCATACATGTTGTAAACTTGCGTTTATATTTTGAATCAGAAACTGTTATGATTAGAATGGTATTAATTTGACAACTTAAAATGTTTTTGGTGTTTATAATATTCATTATCAATTTAAATGAAATTTAAAATATGAGAAATTTTGGTAAAGATACATTTTATGTTGTGCACATTTATCCGTCTTTTTCGTAACTTAGCAAACACAATAATGTTCTGAATTAAATTTATGTAAAATTATCGCAAAATACCTAATTATGCAATTTTCAACCATTTTCCCTGTATAATTTTAGTTGTAACAAATACATTCAAATACAAAAAGATATCTTGTAACGTATGTATTTTGCTTGAGAATTAAGTTTGAGATCTAAATCGACTTTCTTCCACAGGGTCAGGAGATATGATGCATCTCATTTGTGTCTACATAACTCCCAAAGCACCACGTCCATCTCTACTATACTTCTTTTTTTTCTCCACAGCAATATTTGGCTTTGGGACGGTTTTTCCTAAAGATATCATAAAGCTCCTAACCATTATAACTCGGAAAACATTTATCTTGTTCACCAAATGTTTCAAATTTTATTCTAAAACATATTATATAAGAATTGTTAACATAAATGTTGAAAATAAGTACTTGTTAAAACTATTGTCTATTGTATTTTAAAATTGGGTCGAATTATCTTTCGAGTTGGGCAGAATTGTCTTTAAAGTTGGGCCGAATTGTCTTATTTTCGGTCCAAGTTGGGCCGAATTTAGACCAGCTAGTTGGTCTCTAAGTCTTTCTTTTGTGACTTGACGGCTTTCAAAAGCCGTCAAGTCAAAAAAAAAAAAAGGCTTAGAGACCAACTAGCTGGTCTAGGCCGAATTGACCAACAGCCGATAACACCCAAGTTACTAAGACCACCCTGCTGTTGTGACAGTGATGGCGGTTTTGTTTTCTTAAGGTATCATAAAATCACTTAGAGATTCGATAAAGAATATGGTTTTATAGAACAATTAAAAATTCGTCGCTACCTTACACCTAAAAATAACGGGACTGAAAGAATGAAAAGTTTTTTTTTTTTTTCACACGTAGATCTATTAGGTGGCAGGGTCCAGTTTCGTAATTTGGCCCCTGGCAAATTTCTTAACTTAAGGGTATGGTGTGAGTTTTTGAGCTACTATTGTGTAATAATTAAAGATATGGATAAATTTGTGAACTAGGTGTTTCAGGCTTGTGTTGTTCTTGAAATTGATGTCAGACATGTACACTTTCCATAGTTACTCTGCAGTATGTTGATTGTGAAATACCAATAGTCGGCTAGGAAGAAGAGCTAGCCTCCCATAGCCGTAGACACGTGGGTTCAAGGCAAGTAGAATATCTGAAAAACGGCATGGATGACAACTATTATGAATTGCATCAAGCTATTTAGCAGACAATGTTTTTCAAAATTTTCATCTAGGAAAAGGCCTTGCGTTTGCACTGTGAGCACCACGTGCTGTCAAAAATGGCCTTCGGATGTGAAAAATGTATGTATAAAATAAGGGTTGGGGTACATAAACATTTTATTCTAAGAACTTCAGTAGACTTGTCAGGTCAAGTGTGTGATATGATTATGTTGCGTTACATAATACCTATCCAGAAATATGTACCTTTTTGACCTTACTCGCGTATTATATTTTTAATGAATTTTTATATTAGGCAGGTGCATGCGACATTAAATTTGTACATAAAAACTGGACCCTGCCCCCTTAGGTTCTTTTTGCCGCACAAAAGTACGGCCGTAAAGCAATCTAACTTCCCCTGGGGAGCATTTGTTACTTTCATTGAGGAAAAACTAGGAAATTTAGAGCGCCGTCTGTTGTCATAATGGTATGTAGTATCCCATTATGACAACAGATGGCGACACGAGTTGGAAAAGAAAGAAATCAGGAGATGGAATGATGTAATTTGTAATATGGCAAGTTTATATAAATAGAATATACAACTCGTAATAACTAACATAGCATTTGCCATATGACAAACTACGGTATGAAGTTAGCGTTTGGCAAAAAGCAAGATACCATGATGCAGAAGGAAAGTAGATCTAAGCACTTGCAACTAGCCCTTTACCGTTTGCATCAATGAAGAATACAATATACATGGATGGAATTAGGAATGTAGCACTTGCAAGCAGCCATTTACAATAATGCAAAAAGGAAAGTAGCACTTGCAAGTTACCACGTACAGTTTGCATCAATAAAGATAACAATATACATGGATAGAATTATGAAAGTAGCACTTGCAAACAGCAATTTACAATAACGCATCAGGAAGATTACAAAATACATGCATAGAATTATGGCGGTAATCCCCCTCCATAAAAAATAGCGTATGAGTTTCATCACGATCCTCATGGACAGTTACAACACCAGACGGGGTTCAGTTTCGGAACAAATGCATATCAATGGATGTATACATTAGGTATACGATAAAAACCTTGAGGTTTTTATATTAAGTCCAAAAAATTTTAATTCATGATCATTTACTTAATTTCTTTTTTATTTATTCATGTTTACATTTGTTAATTGTTCCATCTATTAGTACAATAATACAATCGTTGCCAAATTAGTGGTCAGTATTGGAATCACAGTGGCTAATTGCTGTCTATTTTTATTATTATAATACAAGTGATGTAGCTCGCATTATATACATGTAAAATACATGGAGTGCATAAAACGGATAACTCTTGCGGTATGGGATGTCGTTGTGTGCAGCAGTAAAGTAAGTTAACATTGGATAAATAGCACTGTTTTTACCTGGATGGCTAACGAGGGTATATCAGTAATTAAAAGTTTCAGCAAAGCTGCACCTGGGAAATGTTTGATAAACGTTACGTAGTGCTTTGTGCACACACACACACACACACACACACACACACACACACACACACACACTTGTCGCATTTATTCAGTGAGGCAACTAACTCTAAGAGACCTTTATTCAGAGCAGAGATGATTGCACTGCCCTTTGCAAGGCATATATCAAATAAAACTATTTATAGTGACACATATCCCATGTGAATTAATTATTGATGGGTATGTACTGATTAAGTAATGAAAGTTATTAAAAAATGCGTAAGTTTTGAAGTTTGAATTCAAATAATAGATTGTGGCAGTCAAATAGGCGACGGACATGTTAAGACTGAATGTCCGACAGGCATGGTGTGCTAAACGATCATGCTAGTTTACGGTATAGTTTACAACCGTCGTGACCCCACCCTGGATATGAAGATGGTCATAACATTCTGTATACCCTGGATAAAAGTAACATGTGATGAGTTTCGTACCTTATCACAGACTTATTTGATAGACATAAGAATAGCTTAGCTTTCACTTTTAGTTACGCAGACAATTGCTTACAGAGAGCTCGAGTTTTAACAGGTTAGACCCTTGTGACACGAGGTGGGTAACGACCAAGAATCAGCAGTTTTAAATTAAAATATAGCCTTCTTTGTGGGAATGATTTAATTTACACTAATTTACAAACAAACCACTAATTAATTTATTTCTCTATATAGAAATTTGTTTCATATATTTGTATCATACATTAGATTTGATTTTAACTTTTGAAGCTGTCTTTCCACAATTTGTATTTCACTCTGCTATACATTAACAATCTTTATGTAAATTACTAGCACCTCACTTGTAATTGGTAGCGTACTAATCTGACTGACTATTTGAATTAATGTGGTTTTCGTACTACAATACATGTACCACAGTTTTATTCGTGCAACACAGGATCTTTAATTACTCCTGGGGGAAGGAATAGGTGCCACTTCCCCCATGCATTTATGTGTTCACAATTATGTTTTCCTCAGGTCGTGGGACTTTTAAAGTCTCTATCGACCTGAATGGAGGGCTTTCACGAGTGTGAATAGACTCACCACGCACTTCATGAGCCAAACATTTCAAAATATACCACCACGGCAGGTGTCGGCCAAGTCAGAATGTAACGGCAGTCACGATTAGTCGGCGACTATGACGTATATTGGAACACCTGGGCTTGAACAGGTGGAAATCGTTCCACATCTCCGTCCATGTATGATGTCCGAGAGAGGTAAGGAGGCAAGGAACTCTGTAAGCCGGCCATGGCTGCTTTGTATTCCCCAAAACACCACCCCGTACTTAATCCAAATCTTGTCCAGTTATTTGAATGGATAATAAAAAGGACCAATAATGTATAAGCCACATGTGCAATTAGATCAAATCGAACAAGTCGTATAATTTTCTTATGTCCTAACAATCTAACAATTCTAGTATATAGTGTAGATTATGAATGCCCTACAAATTTCTATTTTCTAATATATCAAAGCGACATACCAAAGTTTAGTCACTGTTAGGTTAAAAGAGATTTAAATTTGGATGCGGTGGATAAAAGGATCAGGTTAGTGTGCAAAGTGGTTGTATCGAAATGAGATACCATGCCAAAATGGTTTCCTGGATAATACGGATGGTGATAATTAGGCCTATGCCTTCTACCTTAAATATTAGGGAGGTGTCAAAATACGAAACTATCCAGTGAGACCTTATTATATGGGTCAGACTCTTGCAGCTCTTCAATTTCCTGTTCGTCTTCCTCTTCTTTGATAGAAGACGATACTTCCAAATCTGCTGCAAGTGTGGGTGCGTCCACACTGGGAAGTTCTTGCCTAAATGTCTCTAATTTGCTGCTAAGAATTCGAGCTATTTGCCTTGCTAATGACTCTTGTTTAGGCTGTTCTTGTTGTTTCTTGTTCTTCCGTAACGTGGTCCATTTTTTTGCTTGGTCAGCTTGTTCCTGTGTCTTAGCCCCCCTTTGTTGAATTTATATTAGAGGTAGGCTTCTAGAGTTTGTTCACTTGGAGCGTCGTAGGGCTGGAGTGGTTCGATAAATGGGGCGACTCATGGGCCTTTTCTTATTTTTTTTTCCCCCAACTTAAGAGCAACGTCGTTCGTTTGGCATCCATGGCAGAGGCATATATATTAACCCAGTGAAAAGAAATTATATGCAAACAAAAACTTTTCTCCGATACAAGTTTTCAAGAAAAAAAAATGGATCGATACATGTTTGCATCAGGTATGCAAACATATACAGATGCCAAAATGTCGGAACTTGAGTATAATGTGCAAGAAAAATATCGGAAAGCAAGATTTTTGGATGTTCAGTCTGAGAGAGGTTTTTTTTTTGTACAGAAGAGTAATGATGCAAAATAGATATTGAAAACCAAATTTATTACCTTGAATATGAGATTTGTTGACTGCTTCCAAAAACTGTTTTCACACTTAGTGTTCGAAAATCAACCTGTTAGGCTCCTCCATGGATCGTTTTATGTACACAACGTCTGTGTGTGTGTGTGTGTGTGTGTGGGGAATATATGTGCGCAGACACTATTGTTATAATATAATGTGAAAAAATACTGAAAATACCAATCTGAAGTCATCGTGGTCTGAGAATAGTTTGTACGCACATATAACTCCGTCAGAATGGGTCCTTACGTCACACACGTGACTGGAAATCTGTGTCACATATCTAACTACGGGGCACGCTACAACAGACATATATACTTTACTACGGAGCCCAGACGTCACATACGTGACATGACAACGGATTCACATACGTTACAATAGTTATAGACATCACTGTACGAGTCTAGCTGTCCAATGTATTAGATTTTGCCGAAAAAAACATTCATTCTGAAGTTATGCTTGATTATGTATTCATGATGTCTCTCTCATGGTTAGTGAAGATTATTTTTATATTAAAAGGTGCGAGCCAATTTAATGGTAAAATGACAATCTGAGAAATGTTGCCAGCCGTCATGCTTATCCCACGCCTATATTTATTCATTAAGTAGCAACAGACGTCAATTTTCCAGAAAGAAAGAGATATGCTCTTGGTAATCTTGACATTTCCTATTTGTCAGATTGAATTCGTATGTTTATATTTGCATAAAGACGTAAGAAATAAGATGTTGATGAGAAAAATTAGAAAGATCAACTTTCAACACATTTGCAGTTCCTTAAAACTAACGCGAGTTCCTTCTTCTCATTTTTTTGGGTAAAAGTTATCTATGTCTTTGGATACTGTAAACGGAAATAATTTCTACCATATAATTTCGTCCGCAAAAGTGTTTCATGAAAATGTTGCAGGATTAGCATTAAGAATTAAACGTGCAGGTATTGTAACATTGTCGAGTGTTGTTGTGTATGCAAGCTCATTGGTAAAAAATGGTGGATGCAATTGTAAGAACGACTACGTACCAGTCAGAATTCTTATTGGAGTGAAAAGTATTTGTGCAAACATTGCTTATGTATGAGTTCATTCAAGTTGTGTTAATCGATCATGCATAATAAGTGTTCAGATCTGGGGGAAATAATTGACTGAATGCAGTTGCACGCCACCGCAAGCAGAAGCACACACCTATCTCCTCGATCCGCCAAGGTGTAGATAGGGTTAACACATCGAAACCATGGCTAGCGAAGATGGAACTTTACTTGCTACCTTTCACTTTCAGAGCACAAAGCCAGGAGAGACTGTCTTCAGTTTTACGAAAGATATGTTTGCTGATGACGATGTTCTGGAGGAAATCACATTACGCTTTGGAATTGAAAACCATTTAATCTCTGAGGTATTATTAGATTTGCGTTCACATCACATCATACTGTAAAATGCAAAGCGACTGACACACACACACACACACACATACACACACTATATATATATATATATATATATATATATATATATATATATATATATATATATATATATATATATATATATATATATATATATATATATACATATACATATACACACACACACACACACACACACACACACACACACACACACACACACACATATATATTGTGACGGATGCTTGGTTGGGGTGGGGTGCTCTCAATATATTTTTTAAATTACTATATATTTCTCACACAGGCTCGAGCATATAACTGACTGACCTTTACAAGGCTTTGACTTTCTTAGAATTTCCTACGTTTCCCTACCAAATTACGAGTGATTTTTCCGTAGCATTGCTATATGACCTTCCAGTAAGATGTTTGGTCAATTACAAAGTTTCTATCCCTAACATCCTAAATTAAATCGGGATTCAAATAGCGACCACGCCCTCTCTCAATTCCGATTGGATATCGATTCTGTCCTGTTCTATTCAACTTAGCAGACATTGAGCACAAGTGGAATTCAACTCAGCGTGGTGAGATTTACGACGCCTATAAGAGAACAAGAACTTCTCGTGTTTTCGTCACTGGTTATACTGGATATTTAAAATAAGACCTTGTATATCATTAGACTTGTTTAAAGAACCTTTACTGTCTTTTATTCGGTTGATGGGTTATCGAATATACATACTAGCCTTCAGATGTGCTTCTTTCAGAAAGCTGCTACTTTTTAATCTGTATAATTGCTCTCTCTCTCTCTCTCTCTCTCTCTCTCTCTCTCTCTCTCTCTTACTGATATCGTCTTATCTTAGATTAGACTTGGTGTATCGTAGCGTTATGAATTTTGGAAAAAATGAGAGAGAGAGAGAGAGAGAGAGAGAGAGAGAGAGAGAGAGAGAGAGAGAGAGAGAGAGCTTTGGGCTTTGAAACAGGTGGTATGTGGAATAATTTGTTTCAGAGTTGAGGGGGGGGGGGGGAGAGGGTACAATGAATCTTGTCTCCTGGCTCCAAACACTCTAGCTATGCCTCTGCAATACGTTTTAAATGCGATATTAAATTTCTTGGCAACCTAGCTATATGTTAAGATACATTTCAATCGCTTCTCCAACGATCACCTTCAGAAACGGCTCAACTCATCGGCATCATGGAACATCGAATCAACGCCTTCACATGCCAAAAGAAAAACATTATCTAACGGAATTGTTATCTCTCAATGAAGTATTGGACAAAAGCACTGGTTGTAAATCATCCCAAAAAGTGAAAGGCAAAGGCAGACACCCGCAATGTCTCCAACGAAGAGTTATTCATTTCTCTACAAGACGAACGATCCAAATTTGCTTTAATTATACTCACTACGCCTAAACAGTTCAACAACTCTATATTCTCCATTGCCTTTTAACTACCATTGCCCAGAATGCTATTTTCAAAGTAAACTAGAGTAAATTTGTCAAGGCGAAGATCAGTGTAGTTATTTTGTTCATATTTTTTTATTCTATTAATGTATAGCAAATTCTTATTATTAGCATCTAATGTGGTAATTATTCACGGCGTTGTTTCCATTACAGTTGAATGGCTTTGGAAAGTTCAACATCACACCCGTTAAAGGCACCGTATATCTGACCCAGATGGTGGACTTCGAGACGTTAACTCCGGGACTATTTTATCTTAATGTCACAATTTTGGTTAGTGGTATTCAATGAAGGGAGTAAATAAACACACACACACACACACACACACACACACACACACACACACACACACACCTAAAATGTTTAAAAGGTTTATTCAGAAAAATTTTCTTCCCCTGTATGTAAATCGCAACACAGATAATTTGCGTGTGACCGACTTGTAAAGAAACGCGTTTGCTCAGTTGGTAAAGAATTGCACACGTTATCCAATGGTCGCGGGTTCGATACCCGCCCAAATGAACCCTTGTATGCTGTCTCTGTTTATCCTAGGGTAGAAAGATACATAACTCCCATTCCCAAGGCATGATGCAACCAGTTCTATGATGAAAGTGCACATATCCATTTGGCTTCTAAAGCAAATAATTGCTCATGTATTCAGTAATTTGGTTTATGGATATCAAACTTGGAACAACATGTTAAATCATATATAAATAGTACATTTAATTAACCTTTAAGGCTGGATTGATGGACACTATTTATACTTTTTCTCAGGACTCCATGAACAGGACAAGATGGAGCAGGTTGACTGTAAATGTCACTGATGTTGATGACAACGGTCCCGTCTTTACCACTGAGCCTTCCTGTAAATCGGCAGCATGCTGGGTGCTGAATTATACCGGTATTCTTTCATTAGATGATGTAAGTAGATTTCGCATATCTAAATTCTCTATATATCAGCCAAACATGTGTCATTTTCATACAAGATTTATACACATTTGTAGGTTCGTTCTATACAAGGCACACACGTGACGTATTTCTTTGCGACTTTCGCACATTTATAAATTCTCCGTATATAGGGAAATGCATGGCAATTGTAATTTGAAACATTTATAAGAGATATTGATAACAATGTCCACGGTATCAAATCGATTGTACATTCAAGATACAAAACAAAGCATTCTCCCGAAGTTTTAATGTCTGTTGTAGGTCGTGTTTTAAGATATCAATGAACATCAAAGTCAAACGCTAGCCTGAATTGTGACGAATAAGACAATGTATTATAGACGTTTTTCTTCCTGCTACTACTACGTTTACCTATCGCGTTCTTAGACTTTTAGAGTTGATTACTTTCGATAAATCACGGAAAAAACAAACTGATTATATATTCAACGTTCTGTTTTCTATATTTGTTTTCACTGATGCTCTTGAGATCACCCAACTTTATAAAACATAGAAACATTTTTTTTTTTTGATATAGAAAAGATCAGAAAGAGAACAAAAGCAGTCTCCGACAAGAGTTTGTCTGCATCTTACGGTTCCTGTTAGGATTCGAAATATTAACAATATGCTTAATGGCTTGACTATTTTATTAATAATGCGAGTAAACTAAAATGCGATTATATATATGTTTGAAGTATAAAAGAATAATGCGCATTTCAGGGACTTGTTTACAACCTGCAACCTGCTCCAATATTGGCAGTTGATGGTGACAAAACATTGAATGTTCAAGTGACATACAATATAATTGAAGGTAAGTTAACACGTAATAACTTTAAGAAGCTTACTACAATTTTAATCCGTTATTTTCATTGATAGGCGCTAATTTAATTAGGATCAAGGTCACTTTATAACCTTTAGATTATGTGGACGAACAGAGATTACAGAATATTTGCTTTTACAATAATTACATATGCTATTTTGAATAAGCCAAATTAATTAAACCGAGTACACACATCGTAATAATGTGTTTTTCACTGTCATTTTGTTTTGAATGGAGTAACTCCAGACGGGCTGAGATCCATGCTCACGTGATACACCGAACTTTAAATAGAAATGGTAACGTTAAAGTTTCTAGGATATAGCTTACGTAACTATATTCAACATTCAATAAAATGAGTAAAACAAATCCTTCCTTCCAGCAAACTGATTTAAGACACGTAAGCCCCCCCCCCCCCATCGATTATTGCCATTTTATAAGAAGAGGACCAACGGGGAATAATCCAGTAAGAAGAACTTTTCTACGAAATATCTTTTAATAACTAATAAGGTAGATTGGCTATCGTAATCGTGTTTCGTCTGCGACAACGACACACGCGGACGCGCACACCCACCTACATACATACACACGCACTCGCGTGAGCTCAGCACCAGCAAAATAGTTAAAGCACAAATAACGACTTATGATTGTTTTATGGGTTATAAGTACTTGTTATTAGCACCCTTTGCCTCGCCCCTCTTCTACCCCTCCCTCCCCGTGTAGAATTGTGATGACTGAAATGATCTCAAATGCAAGTTACTGTTTGTTGATAGGATTGACGTCACCTCTGTTGAGACAAGCAATCTACATCTGTATGTGTCTTCATATGTACTTTACTGATTCAGAAACGTTACTGAGATTCAAAGAGCTGTCGAAAAAAAGTCTTGAAAAATATAAATAACGTATTGTAGACCATTAGAGGATTGATTCAGAATTGACGTAAACCTTCTTATGTTCTTTATTTACTTGTGTGTATATTATTGATCTTATCAAATCAGCGTCTTTGCACTTCACTTTGATCAGTTTTATTAATATATAAAGCTTATTCTTTGCAGCACACCCTGAATGGTACGAAAACTTTGTCACCATCAATGAAAGCGGACTCATCGAATTCTGTACCGTCTGCGAAAATTTTACCACGAACGCTTCACGTATAGTACTTGTTATTCAGGTACGTCGTGCTCAGGGGTATTTTGAAATTTATGAAGGCCATAAATAGGTAAATTGTTATGTAACATCTTATGACACGGAATGTGACATTAAAAAGGGGCGTGTATTTGATTGTTACCTTAGAAATCAGGATCAACTAGAAGCGTGGTTTAATCAGTCATATCAGGATCAACTAGAAGCATGGTTTTACCTGTCATTTGACTAAACAATGTACCATGTTGTTCGAAACATTGTAGAACACCGCTGGTAATCACCAATAGATTTTGGTATTTGATGAAGTCATGGAGGTAAAGACAAGAAAACATTGTAAATGAATAGCTGATACTTTAATGAATTTGTATTCACCAGTAACTGCGCTAACCGTCAAATTTCAGGTAAAATGTATATTGAATCGGACGTGGCAATAATTCCGCATCATGCTCTCAACTAGTCATATATGCTGTCAACATTGATTTCAGAAGAAATGCATAATGTTTCAAATGTATGCATTATTGTTTTATTTAGACATGTTCATCTATACAGTGATCATTAGTATACGACTAGAAAACATAAATATAATCTTCACAGTGAAAGTGATCTCCCTTAATTTGGCCACTAGGTGTCATTTGTGCAAGGTAGCCCCGTGTCTAGTTACATTGGTTTGTGTTAGAATATCCGGTTTTTGCGGTCGATTTTAATAATTTACTTTGTAACTAGAAATGTATTTATCCATGACATGGATCATGAGCGGCGTTAAGAGGTGGCAAGTGGAGCGACCGCCCCAAGCCCCGCTCATTTCAGTGTTGGCAGTAGCATGCCAATCAAGATACAGATATTCTGGCCCCGCGCGGTCGTGGTCGGTCCTAGGTCCATCATACTCCTAACGCAGCATCTGAATTGGATGTTTGATAAATTATTAAAAATAACAATAATGATAATATGAATGACTTGTAAATTCCGTATGTATTAAAATCTGCTTGGAGTTCATGCCCATGGTGTTTTACTGTATCCAAATGACGCTGGGAGAAAACGATATTGCCGAAATAATCCTGCTTTTATAACTTTTCTGTCTTTAGGAAGTCATTGGAATCAAACCGATTATTTGGGTCATTGTGATAATTGTATTGATTTTGTTTTGTTTATTTAATGCCATTTTTCAGTACACTATAATAATATAGGCTATGCATGGCGGTCAGTCGTGGTCAGTAATTTAAAATAAATTGTATCGAGAGCTACAACTATATAAATATATTACATTCAAGAAAACGTTGAATAACTTAAGCGCGGTTTATAAACTGATGAAGTCCAGTAAGACAATTTATTCTTGCCTTGACGAATGTTAAACTGTACGTTTGATTTGTGTAAGACTTGACAAGACTTTTAAGTCCATCAAGGTCCGAAAAAGACTTAAGCTGGTTTCCTAATTAAAGATTCAATGTCCAAAATGAAGCATTTTGTAATCATTCTTGATTAGATAATATCGTAAACATTTCGTTGATCATGACCCGGTAAACCAGAAGCCAGGAGAAAGTCGTTTCGTATTTGGATTCTAGAATTAACACAAATTGTAAACATAAGAGATGCTTGTGAGTCACGTTATTTTCAGTATTAAAAAGACCAATTATTTTCAACAAAATAAAATAACTTATTTGAGAAACATAGACAATTTGGGACATGGTTTCGGTGAATAATTATATATGGAGTACATACTTATGTAATAAAAGTTATCAAGAGCAACAATTGTATTACTCGTTTCTGATTGTAGGCGACAGAGCTAACAGATCACCAATTCAGTGCAAATGTTACAGTGATGTTGGAGGTTCAGACGAAGGAAAATAAATCGCTAGCATGTTGTAACACGTCTCCTTTGCCTACTGACGTTTTTCCTAATTGTTGTGGAACTTCTCCTCCTTCCACTGACACTTTTTCTAACAATTATAACTGTACATTAACAACCACGAACGGAAGTAACAACGAGCTAGCCGCATATGTATTGAAGATTATTTTCCCAACGTGTGCTGCAATTCTAGTCACCATCCTGGTAATCGTCATTGTCCTAGTGATACGGAAGCGGAATACTCGAGATAGTACGTACAACTTTAAAGGTTAAACGTTTTCCAAAACGTGAAGTCGAAGATGTACTGCAATCAAATTAATTTTTCGTGAAACGTGATCTTGTAAAGACACACTAAGTCTTCGAACCTTTCATGTGAAAGTTCTTCTAGTCTTCAAGAAAAGAAACGAAAATTTGGTTTATTTATATTTATATAATATTAGATCCTTTATACACAATTCCTGAAGCTATCTTTACCGAATATCCCATATTATGGAATTAATGTATTTTCTGCTTGCTTGCTTGTTTCTTTTATTCTTAACTTCTGTTCTATCTGGGTATGAATCTTGTCGTCAGATATATTTCGTCTTAGTTGTTTACTTTGATATTATCTGACTTTAGATGATAGGTAAAATAATATGAACAAGAAAATTTGCATTCTTTAAATTTAATAATGTACACCAGACTGATCTTTCCATTATTATATAACTTAGTTTTTCATTACTTTGCAACTAGAGTCGTGTTCAAGTGTTACGGGAAAGAAAAACAATCACATGTTTACAGTTGACGGAATGGATCAGTATTGTCCATAGTAGTCTCCCCTTTTCATATGGACATATAATAAACATTTTTTGATAAACATCGAATTTTATTGAATGTGAACCTCTGTCTCTAAATTGCCGTGGCCATACCAGTTTCCATTTTTATTTAGAACTTATATATAGGGATACAAGAACATTGCAAGTAAATATTTACTTGATCTACTTATACGTTATATTTCACCTAAGATTACTGTGTCAGGATAAAGTGTAAGCTAGAGTTTTGAAGGTAAATAAAATATATGTTTCCTTTATTTTAAACTCGTCGCCAGATTATCGTGCCATACGCCTGGGGAAATAATTCGATTTGTGCAACTTTGTTAGTGAAAACCTGGTTTAAGCTGTTGCAGAATTAATAATTACAATGTAATAGTTTGTATTAATTAACAATCCCAAAATATTATAATGCAAACATTTTAATTGTTTTAAAGACACATGAGAACTTTATCATTCTTTGAAATATTTTAACTGTAAATTTGAGATATATTGTATGGAGAGAAGAAAAAGAAATGACCGCAGCTGTCAATGTGCAAGAATTAATTAGAAAAATTAATGCTACAGTCATGATTTTTAAAAACACATCAACCAAAATATTAATTACAATGTGTACATAAAACCCACTGTTGTGATATTTAAAATGTCGCACCGAAAAGATAAACCTTGTTGCCAGCCATTAAACGTTTACACTCTGTATAACCTAAGGATAACAGAGAAAAAGTTCAGTAGTTGTGTAATTTTAATTTTTCTTAAATATGTAAATTAATAGAATATGATTTCTCTTATCTGGTAATTCAACGCTCTGGTGGCATAGAAGTTAGAGTGCGAACTTCCGATGCGGGATGAAGCGAGTTATGGAACAAGACATTTGGGCATGTGCTGTCTCTGCTAGCCAAGATTCCCATGTGATAACCCTATCTACACTTTGGCGTATTGAGCAGATATTTATGTTTCGGATCTGTGAGTTTAATCAAATGATTAATTTGCAATTGTCCACTGCCGGTCCGTGTTTGCACAAATACATTTCACTCATATATACATGTAATGTCTTCCCTCTGGTATGTAGCTATCCTTTCGATATTAAACTTACAAAGTATGCCTTATTCATTTTAGTTTAATTACCTCCGTCATTTTCGGTCGATGAACAATGCATAACACTATTGGTTCGTTAGCATTACATATTAAGGGAGGCAACTCATGAAATCCAACAGATGTTCGGAAAAAGCACTAATATATATATATATATATATATATATATATATATATATATATATATATATATATATATATATATATATATATATATATATATATATATATATATATATATGTAATGTTAATCAGGCTAGAGTGACACTAGTTCTGCACTGTTGTTTGTCAGTTTGTTGCATTTATCTTTATCAATCCCTGACACACGTGATCCCTTGCTGGATCCAGTGCATTTGAAAGGACTGTCATATGCCATGATTTGTATTCTTTATATATATATATATATATATATATATATATATATATATATATATATATATATATATATATATATATATATATATATATATATATATATATATATATATCAGAGGCGTAGCGAGGTGGGGGCAGGGAGGTACATATGTCCCCGGGAGCCAAGGAACAGGGGCGCCAAAATGAGGCTTACAACGTTACATTATAATAAGTAAACAAGGGTAATAAATCGGTCACAAGATCGCTGGGGCGCCAATTTTATAGTTCGTCCCCGGGCGCAAAATATCATCGCTACGCCTGTGATATATATATATATATATATATATATATATATATATATATATATATATATATATATATATATATATATATACTCTAGAAGGAACTATAGATAAGCACGAAACAGACTTCAGCATTAGTTATAGTCTTCCATCTTGGAATTTCAAGCAGAACTCGGACTTGAATCTATTAGAACATTTCGTTACTAGGACTTTTTTAAATTTAATTCGTGGATAAATCTTGGAATATATTTGGATCTGATTCTTAATACTGTAAGTTCCTTTTCATTTTATAATCTTTTTCCAGAGAAATATATTATTTGTTAAATTTTACAACTCTTGTCTTTTTCACGTTTTCATTGTTACTGTTATTAGAGCCTAAACAGGTAACAACGGGAGACATCAAACGTTCGTCAGTGATATAAAGCCTCAAGCGAAATTCATGTTAAGCTTGGCATGATTATCTATCAGAGCATGAACATGTGACACTTAAATCCAAAACATTGTATCAAAACAATTATTGCGGAATATTGCAAAGCAGCTGGTATGCGGCATCCTACAAAACATCTGCTTTAGTTCATTCAGGAACGAATTTAATCAACCAAAACATAAAGTGCCTCCTACATGAGTGTACACGACTTGTTTACAAAGTAATTTCTAAGACACTATTGGGTACACGTACTGTGCACGTGAGCGCAGTAAGGTGTACACTATCGTAAAATATTGCACGATTCTGACAACGTAAAGTTAACGGTGACAAAAATGATCATATAATAAAGTCATTTATACCGTCTAATGAATAATACGTGTCCGTATGTTACAATAGAGTATAACCCTCCTTTAAGAGCAGTGCTTTAGGAATTTGTTGTTAGTTCCAGCGGAGTAAGGTCCATTGGCGTTCCACATAAAATTGTATTTCCAGTGGTCTGAATGTAAAAGAATTAAACCGATAGGATGGAATAAAATCGGCCATTTCAGATTTGATGCTTATCAATACAAATATTCAGATAAATAAAAACATTTTTGCTGCGACAAATTTATTTGTAAAGACAGCCTGACTGTATCTAACTTACTGAGCTGTGGCATCTTAATTAATTCTAGTAGGTCTGCGAACTGTACAGTTTTGTTCTTTCTGGTCAGTTCTGCTTTATCTAAGGGCTTAATATGAAATAAATGATTAATGAGAAATGTGAAGTCTCAAAGTTTCAGTTAATCACGCTCAAAAGACGAATCTGTTATTAATTTACTTTCCCCACTATTGTTAATAATATGATCTCCAAGATTATACAGTTTTATTTTAAATGATTGGTACTGATAGCAATAAGTGTGTGTCACCGTTTTTGTTTTGCTATCTTTGTCTTGCGTACCATTCAGAGACTAACTGTAAATTATGTTTGAAGGTAAGGTGTAATTTCCGCCTCATCATGTTCTTAGCTCTAAACGGGTACTTTTAATATAATATAATTTAATTAAAAACATAACTTATAATAATTCGTTACCTAAATTGTGGTTATTATAGCATTCTCCAGGATCTCATATGTTTTGTTTAAGTTACCTAAATACTTATTTAACTTTGAATTACTGCTGTTCTCAAAATGCATTGCTTGCTTATATATATATATATATATATATATATATATATATATATATATATATATATATATATATATATATATATATATATATATATATATATATATATATATATATATATATATTGTTATGTGTAACGCGATTTGTCCCACTGTATTTATGTAAAATGTTGTCTTATCCGATCTTTTCTTATTTTATCTGATATTGAGAATCTCATTACACGTGCGGATCATTATGTAAACCGTATATTGTGTCCCTATGATAAAATGCTTGTGACTTGGGTTGAATGGAATTCCAACCATAATATTATTACTGACGCCATTTTAATTAATAACCAAAGGGAACATCTTTGTTACGAAATGCCCAAAATGGCCCAGTTCGACCACCACACGTTTTTTTATTACCAAGGTGTCGTGTTTCGCGCGCCATAATATTGTTTAATATACTGTTTCTTTGTATCGCGTGACTATATATATATATATATATATATATATATATATAATTTATAACTCTTGAAGGGGACAATGCGCACGACTATATATATATATATATATATATATATATATATATATATATATATATATATATATATACACACACACACGTCACAGTGACTTTAAACAATGGCCGAGCAACTAGACCAAGAGGTAACGCAATCAAATGTGATTTATATTATATTCGTAATAGCATGTTCTATCCCAAAATTAAAGTATTATCAAGCACACAATTGATATATTTGGGGAAGATTTAGTCGTTCAAATGTTCCGTTACCTTGGTCTCTCATTTTCATTTAATTATCTGCTTTATATAATGTAGTATGTAATTAAACACTTGATAATTCAGAGGAAAGAACTCAAATTAAGGGCCATCAATTGTACGCTACCTTTTCCATCTAGAAAATGTAATTTTAATTTCACATCAGGCTATGATAAATGAATGGACTCATCTTCACGATCTTGATCAAATAGACAAGGTCGCAACGTTTTGTGCCACATACAAAAATAAACTATGCTGCTGATTATCTGATCAAGTGTTCCTTGGTGAATGCATGAAAAAGAGCTCTTTTGATTTTGTTTCGTAGAAGTTTATTTCGAATTTCTTATCAAAGTCGGTCCATGACGATGCAGTTTGTTACATTATAATGCTAAAAGTATATCTTTCATTTTCCCTTGATGATCTTTATAACTGTTGCATTATTTGCTACTTACATCATCATTAGGGTATTCGCTGCTGACTTCTAGGCGACGTCAGCGAGTTTTGTTTTTCTGCACATTATCGCATAATGACTTTTCACGTATGTCCTCATATGCTTGCCCAAAACTACGACGTTGCTGTTAAAATAAGCAGCAGAGAGGGTGAATCATACAACTTGTAGAGACGTCGATTCGGCAATCTAGGCTTCCTCGTAAATCGTAAAAAAATAGCGTTGATTCGGTAAATTGAGGCCTCCTCGATGACTTCGTCAACGACGCCATTGTCGTTGTCACTCACCCTCTCTGCTGCTATGGGTTAACCGAATATTTGATCAAGTCCGATACGATATCGTGTTCGAGGGTCATGTAAATTTATTGTTATAAATCCGTGTTTGGCCGACTGAGCATGACTAAAGAAATTTCTAAATTGATTGAAGTCCATATCAGAACACCATGTCTGCCAAATATTTCGTAGCGTATGTGTATCAACGCCGTTGAATATAGCAAGAATATTACAGTTATCTCTGATCACTTTTGGTATTTGTGTGTAGCGTTGAGTGACATATATCACATCAGTGTTTTTATGCCTGCCTCTAGAAAATATTTTAGCTGGTTTTTTTGTTTATCTAACATTACATCATCGTATACAACTAAATTGTTAATGCTCCCATCGAGGTCTTCTACTGATGGTGCCTCGTCAATATTTGTAATAAATTCAATAATATTCTCACCGGCAATCTCTGAAGCGTTTTCATTAAAATCTTTTAGCACTTCATAGCATCGTTGATCATCTACGCTAGGAGCAACTAAATACAACTTATCCCACTTCATCCATCTCATTATTAAATTGAGCAACAATTGCGTCTTGCCGGATCCAGATGGCCCGATTATAATTGTGCGGATAGAGTTTGGTAGCGTTGCATGATGATCAACTGGTTCTCTTGTTTTAGTCGCTGAAAAATCAATTATATTCATATCTCTATACATAAATTATGGATCTATATTGTGTGAAGTGTAAAACGCGTACTGGCACAAATGATGTGACGACGATTACAACTAAAAATAACAGATCAGCACTTACTGGTAGATGTGCAACATGTGGTATAAAAAAGTTTAGATTTGTTTCCCTTGATAAAATCAAGGATTTTAAAAAAAAAGAGGAGGTGATATCGCAGCCAAGTTAGTAAAACTCCCTGGAACGCCGTGGGCAAAGTATTCAGGAGAAAAGCACCTTCCAGGATATAGCTACTGTGGCCCAGGAACACGATTGGATATCAGACTTGATGATCAAAACCAACCTCGACGTGGTGAAGAACCAATAAATGCTATTGATAAGGCGTGTCATGCTCATGATGTTGCTTATAAAAGCAGCAATTTGCAACACAGGCATCTCGCAGATGTGAAATTAATTCATGCATTAAATGCTATTCCTGATAAATCTTTCAAAGAAAAATTGGCTTCATGGTTGGTAAAATCAGCTATGAAAGGTAAATTGATGTTAGGTGCTGGTAATTAATAATATGGAATCTATTTATTATTCTCCAAAAGGATACTGGCGGGGTAAAGCAGCAATCAATAAACTCGCTAGCGCAGCAAAAGTGAAAAAAAAACCACTGCGGCTAATTAGTTATCTAAACAGGTGATATGGCAAATTTATCTACCACCGCCTAAACAAATTAATTACTCGCATTTTGATGTGACTGTCCCTAATGAAGTTCATCAGGCTGATATATTATTTTTACCTCATGACAACGGTTACAAATATGCGTTAACTGTAGTTGATATTGCGAGTCGATACAAACAAGCAGAACCGTTAAAAACAAAGTCAGCCACTGAAGTAGCTTCTGCATTTGAAAGGATTTATCGAAAGGGTCCTCTGCGTTGGCCAAATCTATTACAAGTTGATCCTGGCAAGGAATTTCAGGGTGCAGTGTTATCAACAATGAAACATCATAATGTCACCAGACGAGGACATACTGCGTTACATCGCGATCAGGCAATTGTCGAACGATTTAATCGGACGATTGCTGAGCGGTTATTTGGATATCAATACGCAAAAGAATTCATCCAAGAAAAAAGATCTCGTGAATGGGTCAAAAGGTTACCAGCTGTGATTACCACACTGAATAATGAGATTACTAGAACAATCAACATGAAACCTATCAACGCGAATTAAAAAAAGTCTATACCTAAAATGGAAATTCGAAGAATTTCACAAAATGATTCTAGCGTTTCCCAACAAATTCTTGGTAGTAATGTCACTGTTAGGTATTTATACGAACCAGGAGAGCTTGAAGGTGGCACAAAAAGGGCTACTGATCCTATTTGGAGTGTTACTGCACATAAGATATCTACTATAACACGATCAACTGGTAGACCTCCAATCTATAAATTGGATTCAACTGCCCCTCAGCGGGGTTTTACACGCGAACAATTACAAGTGATTCCTGACGATACTCAATTACCACATCGGGGTCTTAACTAGCTCCGTTGCGTCTATTACACTCAAGACAAGTCAACATCACATTGTTTCTGACATGACCGAGACTGTTATTTTTTCTGTCTACGGTAAATTGGCGAGGATCTTTATCCGAATACTGCCAACGCATTATACAATTGCAACTTGCGCAGTGATTATTCTGTTGTTGCTTCAAAGTGATTATTAATTCAGCATCAATATCAAATTGTCGTTGTTTTTTTTGTCTTGTTGTTTGTAACCGGATAGTTTTTTATCAATAATTTTAACATCAACATCATCCATTGTGGTGTCATCATCGCCTGACTCTGTCAGGACAATTCTTCGAAGTTGATTTATTCGCCGTACTCTGGATACTGCAAGATAGACTAAATTCGACCATTCGATGTGATTATCCACCATCCAAACAATTGTATCTGATATAGTCAATCCCTGTGAAGAATGTATTGTTGCTGCGTAACCTAGCGTCCACGGGGAATTATTAGCACGCAATGCATCTTCAACGACGCTGATATCAACCAGCACAATATCATTTAACACTAAATTCTGTCTTTGAAATCCTCCTGGAATATCAACTTCTATATTCTGTTTTCGTGTATCCGAAGGCCTATAACACAACGGTATTGGAAGTGTTACAAATTTTTCTTTATGCGTTTCAAATAACTTCATCTGAAGTGTGTCTCTGACTATTTTTCTACTTGCAATTATCAAATCGTTTGGTCTCCACGTTTCCCAAAAATCATTTATGGGAGTTTCTCAAATTATTTCACGCGCTATTTTACATTGGATTTTACCCGGTTGTAATCTAATTAGCGCTTTGAATTCTCGTAATTGTTTATCAAGTGATCTGTAATCAGTGGTAATTTCTTCATAATAGTCTACAAAACCCTTTAGCCATTCATGTGGGGATGCACCGATAAATGGTGGTGGTTGGCCGAGATCACCGCACATGATGACTTTTGTATTTTTCAATAACAACCACTCAAGAAATGTTTGTAATATTTTCAACGATACTGTGCATATTTCATCAAAAATTATGATTTCAGGAATGAATTTATCACCCATTCGATCAGGGGTCCATTCATCGCCTTTCCATCGAAAGAAACTATGATAAGTACAGACATTTACCCCTCGTTGTTTCATCTCTCTGGCGAGTCTGTGAGTTGGTGTTAGGACAATCATGGTTGACCAACGAAATAATTAAATTGCACGAGTTGTCTTTCCTGACCCACCACAACCGTTTAAATAAACTGTCTTGTATCTACATATTGGATCAGATACCGGTGGTGCATTAGAAAATTCTGATTGAATTTCAATGGGGTTACATGAAAGATATTTATCATCCATGGTAACGTCTGCGGATTCACAATACTCATGTAGCGTTTCCTTTTTAAATCTCCAACATCCCCAATTTGCCTCTGGATCTGTGAATTTAGCTACATCTGATTTGTATTTCTCGTGGATATACATAGAATCAGTGGCTACTCTAACCGCGGTATTAGGAAATCTATTTATCATCGAAAATAGATTGATAGAAGCATAGGCTAGCATAGAACTTCTCAAATGTGTGTACTGGGAATTATATCCATCACAATAGGTAACAATTGTACCTAATCGTCTTCCATCGGATTGGAAAGCGTCTTTACGATTTACAAGTTTTCCCTGTTTCGTTAAATCCGTTACAATAAAATCGTATTCAGCGATGTCTATGATCAACCGCGAAGAATATTTTGCATTGTGGTATCTTCCACCCTGGGTAAATTTACCGATTATTCTTCGTCCAAAATCTTTTGCTTGTTCTTTTTTAATTTCAAATAACTCCTTAGACCAATTCATGATTTGTTCTTCATTGAAATCTGGAAACTGTTTTCGCTGTTCGCTAATTATACGATCTAGATCGGGTTGTGGTAGCCAAACTTCTTTTTGAGCTCGATAGCATATAATAGCTTCACTAACAATCAACGATATTAGCATACCACAATCAATCATATATCGTAGTAACACTATTGGCATCCACGCTTTTTCAGATATATGTCTACCAAGCCAAAAATAACTACACGGATGTAACCCTGTAGCTAATTCGAATGATATCACACGAGCGAATCCAGTTAAATCAAAATCAGGCAATGGACCATTAATCGCAACACGAGTCATTTCATACGTGGGGTGTACAAATCGTTTAAAATAGTTACTACATTTTCCATACCCGAGAAAACTTCAAGGATAACACGCGGATATATCAATTGAAATCATACCGTCACGATGGTATTTTGTATCCCACAGTCCTCTATGACCAAATGCGACGCAACTCAATTTAACGTCCTCGAGAAAATCACTTCGTGTTGGAAGCCATGAGTTTTTTTCTCTTGCAAAGTGAGCTACCACTGATGGAATAGTAAAACTATCCGTTAATAGTTTTTCGTGGAAACTCTCCGGTGAAAAATCATTAACAATTTTTCTCATTCTAGTATCTAACTCTTCAACGCGATATAATTCACCATTTGGTCTTACAAATTGATCAAATCCTGATTCGGAATCAGCACTACTAAGTAACCACACTGACACAGGATCATCTTTACACAACGCATGAATAGCATCAAATAATTTCTCTTCATAGAAAACATCCCTGAGGAATTCTTCAGGGATATATCTCACGGTTCTATCTCGTGGAAATATTGTTACTGCAGGTGTCCACGCGTGTTCGTTATGATCAATAATTTGAATTGGCGCTCCTTGTGATTTATATTTTGATTCTCCGGTTATTGTCGTTACTGATATTGGGAATCTTAATGATGTTTCTAATTTAGCTATATCAGAAATCTTTGCACCGTGCTGTTTCACTGTCAGTTCCCATTCGGTTATTTTCCTACATCGCAGATCAGTTAGTTTATTTCCTCGGGATGCATTTGTGAAGTGTTCCATTACCCGTGTTGCTACACAATTCAGTGAACTAGAATATTTCATAGGAGCTAGTTTTGCAATATCGGGTTTATCATTTAACGGATATATCCCATAAACAATTGCTGTTACAGGATAAGATCTCTCGTAGTATGGTTTGTCGATTCCAGTTAGAATTCATGGTTTGGAATCTCTACTCACAATGACAGTTTTTTTATCCTTGAGGATTGGTTCAAATTTATCCCTGATAATCCATTCGCCTTCGACTTCGATAATGAATTTAATTCTGAAAAAATACTTCTGTTGGGAATTGCTTTGCAATTTACCCTTGGATTTCCAGCCAAGATGTGAAATTATCTCAGCTGCTCTTTCATCGTTCATAGTAGCATCGATGTTGGGTACATTGACATCTTCATCAATAATTCGAAATGTCGACCAACAGTGTGCTGCACCGTCTCGGTAGAATTCATCAAAACACTCCCTGATTTTACCCAGTATAGTTCTATCACCGATTAGACGTTTTGGTGCATCAGAGACTCTATCGAGATTGAAATTAGCATTTTTCCAGGGCTTAATTTTCGATAATCTCTTGAACTCCTTATCGAGATTGAATTTAGTATTTTTCCAAGGCTTAATTTTCGATAATCTTTGGAATTCTTTCATGGTATAATCAATGAATTTAGTATTTTTCCAAGGCTTAATTTTCGATAATCTCTTAAACTCCTTCATTATAGTTCTATCACCGATTAGACGTTTTGGTGTATTAGAGACTCTATCGAGATTGAAATTAGCATTTTTCCAGGGCTTAATTTTCGATAATCTCTTGAACTCTTTCATATTATAATTAAAACAAGTATTTAAATAAGAAATTTATATATAATGAATCACTGCAAATGGCTTATGATTGGATCAACAACCCCGTGTAACAAATCATGCAGAAGCGAATTCTGTGGGTATCATTTACAGAGCGTTCGCAACGGTTCCCTTGGCCCCCTCCCGTGCCTCCGATGTGGGGTGGGGGTAAGGGGAAAATCACAATTATGTCTCAGTTGTGGCGGCAAACGATACAGGGAACTAAAACGCTATTATGACAAACGAATAAAAAATACCGTCATTGACCCCAACGATGACAAAATCATAAAGACCCCTCAAGATTATAAACAGAGACTTATAATAAGACCCCTCAATAAAAAATAGTATTATTATACAAATGAACCAAGAATTCAGACTTCACCCCGTGCTTGTTAATTATGAAGCATCCCGTGATGGTATTATTAGAAACCGCAGATTGAAGAAGCCAGTTGGATTTGTGACTAATCGATGGTATTTGATGTTTACTGCTGGGAAGAAAAATTATTATTGTCACAGATTCGTCTTCGATGTGTTTAATGGAAAAATCAGGGATGGTTTTGTTATCGATCATATTGATTCCGATTCTCAGAATAATTCTTTATCAAATCTACAGGTTATTTCACAAAGTGAGAATTTAAAACGAGGAAACACTGGAAAATACTCGAAAAAAGCGAGGCCTATAAAATCATTTAATACAGTTACTAACGAAGAAAAAATATTCCAATCTATGAATGAAGCCGGTAAATATTTCAATATTTGTATACCCTCAGTACAATTTGTTGCAACAGGAGTACAAAATTCGGCTTTTTCTAAAACAAATTGAACAAAAAATTCGATTTTCGTATGTCTAATAACACGAAGGGAGATAACTCTTTCATAATCCTTAAATATAACTAAACGAGTTATCTCCCTTAAATTGTGTCAACTTGTTTATGGGTTATCTCCCTTAGATTGTGTCAACTTGTTTATGGGTTATCTCCCTTAGATTGTGTCAACTTGTTTATGGGTTATATCCCTTAGATTGTGATTCAGCGGCCATAATTAATTATCTGTTTTGTTAGAAAAGAAATCAAATATAAAGTATTTTCACACAATTATATTCTTTTTTTAGTGTTTTATTCAAAATATCCGGTCTCATTTAAATACTGTGAAGCACCATTGACAAGTATTCAAGGAAATAAAAATAACACACCCTGTGGATTGACGCTGCGGTACTAAGTCACCTTATATACTATATGAAAGGTGTAAAGCTGGGGCTTTTAAAGGCCAATCCGACCGATCAAAAACTAACCCACGTCATTGACACGTGGGCGTGGTTGTCCTTTGTCAATCATGCAACCGGGTTTAATTTCATGGGTTGCTTTTGATTGGTCGGATGGCCGTAGAAAATCCGCCCCGTCGTTTCATGTTTGTGCTGTCTTGTGCCGTCCCACATCATTACATCACAAATTCCATCATCGTTTCATTGATATAATCCATCCTTAATTAAGTTAATTAAGTATATGTATACCTACAATCTGCCACAACACTCGAGTGGAGATATATACGGCATTGTACCGTCCATTAATTAAGTATATGTATGCCTACAATCTGCCACAACACTCGAGTGGAGATTATACGGTATTAATTTAAGTTAATTAAGTACATGTAGTGACGTCCCCCCAAGCATATCTTCTGGGCGGTCTAATATGGCGTTTGCCACGTTAGACCTCCCGCCGGAGATGTATGTTTTGGGTCCCCTTGGGCTTACTTGGATGTGAAGGCAACCAAGGAGTTCCAAAGATGTGTTGTCGTATATGTAACCTCTGGGTCTCTTTCACGTAAACATACCCTCTTGTGATTCTAACCCGTTATTTGACGAGTTAGATTCACTGTTAGGGGAATATGTTTCGGTGAATGTAAACATACATGCCCTAAAATAAATAACAACCATGGATGTAATATAGCTCTCCGTCACATTTGGGTAGCCCCGTATGGTGTTCAAAATGAATTACCGGCCAAAAAAGGTTCAAATCGAAATCGAAGATTAAAAATCGAAGATTAAAAATCGAAGATTAAAAATCGAAGATTAAAAGAACCACAGCGGCCTATATCAAGGGTGCTAAATGACTGACAACCGCCCATCATGGTTGTTATTTATTTTTGTCTGCATTTATTTAAAAAAATATATTTATATACAGAATGAATTCTGAAAAATATATTTATATACAGAATGTATTCTGCATTTATTTTTGAAAAATATATTTATATTTATATTTAGAATGAATTCTGAAAAATATATTTATATTTATGTACATAATGAATTCTGAAAAATAGATTTATATTTATATACAGAATGAATTTTGAAAAATATATTTATATTTATATACAGAATGAATTCTAAAAATATATTTATATTTATATACAGAATGAATTCTGCATTTATTTTTGAAAAATATATTTATATACAGAATGAATTCTGAAAAATATATTTATATTTATATGCAGAATGAATTCTGAAAAATATATTTATATTTATATACAGAATGAATTCTGAAAAATATATTTATATTTATATACAGAATGAATTCTGCATTTATTTTAAAAAATATGTTTATATACAGAATGAATTCTGAAAAATATATTTATATACAGAATGAATTCTGCATTTATTTTTGAAAAATATATTTATATACAGAATGAATTCTGAAAAATATATTTATATACAGAATCAATTCTGCATTTATTTTTGAATAATATATTTATATACAGAATGAATTCTGAAAAATATATTTATGTTTATATACAGAATGAATTCTGAAAAATATATTTATATTTATATACAGAATGAATTCTGAAAATATATTTATATTTATATACAGAATGAATTCTGAAAAATATATTTATATACAGAATGAATATTCTGCATTTATTTTTGAAAACTATATTTATATACAGAATTAATTCTGAAAAATATATTTATATTTATATACAGAATTAATTCTGCATTTATTTTTGAAAAATATATTTATATACAGAATTAATTCTGCATTTATTTTTGAAAAATATATTTATATATACAGAATTCATTTTGAAAATATTAACGGCTCATTTATTTTTGAAAAATATATTTATATACAGAATGAATTTTGAAAATATTAACGGCTCCTTTATTTTTGAAAAATAAATTAGAAATATGTATTATCATATATGAATTCTGAAAATATGAATAACATTATAGTTGAAATCGCAAAATTGAAAAGCCAAGATATTAAATTGTCAGATGGCTTAAATTGTGATCAAATTGTGTCTGATTTTCAGGATATAGAATATGGTGTTAACAATAACAAGTATATGCTACCAAAGAAATATGCGTTAATCAAAAAAATTCAGAATTCTATTCGGGACTTTCTTGCATTTTCCAGTGAAGTAAGTGTGTTTGTCCCGTTATATACTATCGTGGAAGGAATACGAAAAGAATTGGGTAGGGAATATGAATTGAAAATAGAGGTTAATTCTAAAATTAGAAATATACTGGCGTTAATTCAAGAAAATGAACTATTTTGACCGAAATCGACTACTTGACCGTAAAATCTCAAGGAGATTTTCAACTGAAATTGATAAAAATCAGTGAAAATGCATTAAAAATATTTCACAGCAATAAAAATTCTATGAGAAAAATATTTTTTTATTGTTAGTTGCAACAATCATGATTTTGAAATGGAAAATCCTATGGGAAATCGACTACTTTACCCTACGGGTTTTTTTTAATATAAAAAATCAATGAAAACAGACAAAAATCAATGAAAATTGGTCAAAAATCAATGAAAATTGGTCAAAAATCATCAAAAATGAATCCTAACAGCTTTTCCCTATGGAAAATCCCATGCAAAATCGACTACTTGACCCTATTGAAATTGATCAAAATCATCAAAATCAGTGAAAAAATGCATCAAAAAGAGTAAAAAATCAATGAAAAACCACCAAAAACAGTGAATAAAAAATAAATTTCTGTTTATAAAAAATATTTCATAGTGAATAAAAAATAAATTTCTGTTTATAAAAAATAAAATCAATCCAACAATTATCAATCGAAAAAGGCTACGGGAATTCAAATTGAAAAATTGTTTGCAACTTCAAATAATGGTCAATGAAGCATTAACAACTAGATTGGCTCGTGAGCGACTAGATGCAATTAAGAAATTTATACCAATTCGCAACTCTGTCAGGAATAAACTGCAAGAACGACAGAGTCTTCAGACTGACTTTGCTGCGGGATCTGAAGAGTTGTTTAAACCAATAACTACAACAACGAAACAGATAGTGTCAACAATCTCTGAACAAGGAAAAAAAAACAAGAAGAGACTTTTCTCCCTGTGTTAGAAAAAATAGCAAAAAGAACTAAACAAACAAAAAAATCCTTACAATCACTTCCTCAGGATATATCAGAACGAAAATTTGAAGAATTTCAGGAAGAACTAGTTAGTGGACTACCTAAATCAATTATATTTACCGATAGCGCTAAAAAACGAATTCTCAACGAGGATATAGACAATTTATGTGAATTTGCTGCTAACAGCTATGATTCACAAGAGACGTTTTTCACGGACAATTATACGAATTATAGAATGTCACATAATGAATGGGCTGATATAGTGTATGAAATAAATACTGGGAATTTAGATAGAAGGATGAAGGAATACAGAGACTTCAAGAGAAAATTTCAACTCCAAATAAGACAGCAAAAACAAGACCCATACGATGAGAAGAAATTTCTGGGGAGTGGTCTAGTTGGAAACGCTAGCGTTGGAAACTCTTCGAGTTTCTGTCCTGGTAATATTCTCAGCGATATAACACGATTAGAAGTTCTCATCGGAGGAAAACGAGCTGGAAATAACTCTCAAGAAATAATTAATGAAGCAGCTGATATCTCCAGGCGGTTATTTCAAGGCGGTATCATGGATATCAAAACATATCGAGATTTCATTAACGAGTTAGCGGAAAATCATACTGATTATTACAGCGTCTAAGTCGAAAATTCTTTGGATTGGAAATTGCTAGCAATTGAAAACACTAGTATTTAGAAATTGCTAGCAATTTCAGAATAAGATGATCATACACTACAACCATGACAAACCAACCAGTGTCTATGTGGTAAACTCACGATTGCCTGTTTATAGCGCGTACTACGGAGATGGTTTCGGTGATACCATTGCAGGGTTATTTACAAGAATGGCCCCAAAAGTGATGCCGTTGGCTAAACAATTAGGAATGAAAGCAATTGATGTTATTCGTGATAAGGGTATTAGTGCTGTTGAAGATCTTGCCGGAAAGACATTTTCTGCAGCAAAGGATAAAATAACATCATTGGTGCGACGACGAAAAAAGCAACCAGTTGTACTGCCATCTACAACAGTGATGCCTGCAAGTGTCAGCAAAGCAATAAATAGCGCAGTGGAAGAAAAATTAGCATCATTAGTGGCTACACCGGTGACTCCATCACTTGATGAACAAAATAGCGCTATCATGAACGCGATAACAGGAAGTGGTTTGAAACCAAAAAGAAATTCGAAAAATTTTCAACGACGATGATGATTACAAAGAGTTAAAACGCTAGCGTTTGCAATTAAAAACACTAATGTGAATAATAATAACAATGTTAAAAAAAACAGCTGATCCGGCGTTGGATTTAGATGCCCCAGTGCTAGCGTTTCCATTTTAAAAACACTAATGTGAATAATAATAATAATAATAATAATGTTCAAAAAAACAGCTGATCCGGCGTTGGATTTAGATGCCCCAGTGCGCAAAGATGATTCTGTCCGTGATTATCAATACTATTCCTATCATGCTATACAACCCAACCTAAGATCGCGAATTGAACTTCAAGTTCAAGATACCAGTAAATACTTTTTGCCATGTGAAGCATTTATTGAAATCGACGGAAAACTCGTAACAAATGTTGCAGCTGACACCCCATATGAAGATAACGCAAATGTCCGAGTTGGTTTTGTTAATAATGGCATAATGGCGTTATTTGAAAGTGCAAGATATCTCATTGATGGAAAAGAAATTGAATCAATAGACCGTGAAGTTGATGTTTCAACAACAATAATTGGGCTAGCAAGATATTCTGATGATTATACAAGGTCGGCTGGCCCGTCTATGATGTTTGCAAAGGATACCTCTGATAACGCTGACCACCTTCAATACATTAAAGTGTTAACAGCAAGAGATAATGCAGAAGCCGATCAACAAGAAGCAGCTAATCCAGAACGTCGAGCTAGACCCGGAGCTGCGTTTGATATTCTCGGAGGCGTTAATGGTAATTTCAATTTAGGATTTGCAGCACGAAGAGGAGCATTGCATGGACCGCAACGATATTTTTCATGTGCGATTCCACTCCATCACATATTTGGATTATGCAGAAATGTCAGAAAAGTCATCTATGGAGCCAAACACACAATCGCATTAGTGCGAAAAGGCAATGACAATGATGCAATTTGGCGTACTGGTGCCGCTGATGGTAAAGTTGTTTTAACTAAATTGGTATTGTGGATGCCAGTAATGACCCCATCAATTACCACAGAGCAGCGGCTACTTTCATTTATGGACACAGGTGGCAAATCATTGATAAGTTGGCTAACAACAACAACTGATGCCAAAGAGGATAATGTCGCTGATACATTTACATGGCACCTGGCATCAAAACAAGGCGTTTCAGCTCCACGTCATATATTTATAGCGCTGCAGAATCGGAATATATTAGGTTCCCAAGAACGCAGTCATATGATATTTGATCGGTTAGGAGTCAAGGAGGTTTCGCTGAGAATAAACGGACAACAAGAACCATCTGAGGATATACAGCTTGATTACGACACTAACCATATAGCACGAGTGTATCATCGGATGCTGTCATATATGGGTCGTGATCAAAATGTTGATACTGGTTTACAAATATCGCAACTTGATTTTAAAAGCCTCTATCCGATTTATTACTTTTCGCTGGAACATCTTGATTTAATGAGACAATCCGTCGTTGACATACATTTTAGGGCTCGTATAGACCCTGGAGGTGTTGATTATAGAGCGGTTGCTGTCATTCTCAGTGATAAATCGATGTTGTTAGAAGGAGTTGGCGGACGAATGAGACTTATTAATGCACCTGTGGAAAATCTATGATTTAAACTTTATAGCAATTAGATCAATCTGTATTTGTATAATGTCGTATAGTAATATCAATGTGTCGTTGACACCTGGTCAGTTAAAAAAATTGCAATCAAAATCCGCTAAACAATGTGGAACCACAATAACGCTGAAACCTAATCAAATGAATGGCGGAGCAAATAAATTGTCACTGACAACTCGTCAAGTGAAACACTTCAATGATGCTTTCAAGGATAAAAAAGGTGTTTAGATCACTCTCTCTCTCTCTCTCTGCGGCTGCTATGAAAAATATGATAAAAACAGGCGGTATATTTCCGTTGTTTGCTGCGATTCCAGGATTAATTGCAGCGGCCGCACCAGCAGTTGCAAAAGCGGTCGCATTGGGGGCAGCTGGAGCCTTGGGAACAAAAGCGGCACAAAGCATTGCTGAATCATATGAACCGAAGAAAGGACGAGGGTATAAAAAAAAGGGAAAGGGTCTAAGACTACCAGGAACCCCGTATTCATGGTACAAAGGAAGCGGCCTGAGAATCCCAGGAACGGTTTACTAACTCGGGAATCTTTGATTTTCACGCCAATGTCCAATTTTGATTTACTCGATGCCGCTAAAAAACTAGCAATAAAAAACTTCAGAGGTGTCTTTATGAAAGATCAGTTGCCGACACAACCCAACAGCGTTGAAACCGGTATTATTAATCTCGATAACAGCACCGGACCTGGAACTCACTGGGTTGCATACGCGATTGATCCACGTGGGATTATTTTTTATTTGATTCATATGGGTTAGCCCCGCCAAAAGAGTTTATGCGTTATATAAACCGCTTAAAAACATTTCCAATGAAGACTTGGTATTCTACGCTACCAACACAACAAATGAATGATCCACCAATATGCGGCCGTGAAGTATTAAATGTCCTTGACGCTATTTCTAACTCCTTGGGTAACCCAAGGGGAAAACCACCACATGTTGTCGTAAATGAATACACTAGTAATCACTGGCGAAAATCGAATAGATTTTAGAGAGAGAGATGTATAAAATAACATGATTGATATTTGGGGGAGATCTTTATCAACTCTGAAAAACCCGAACTCGATGGCACTGCAACCGGTGATATAAAAAAAATAATCGAAGATGAAATAGCTGAGACGTTGAACTTAACAAGTGTTGACCCCGGGGAAATAGTTGTATTTCAAGATCGTCAGGGTATATTGAAAACTAGTAATGTTTCTCTGGATGATATTTTAACACGACAACGTAACGCCGTTGAAAACGCTATTGCGTTATATTCCAATGATGGAAAACTCAAACCGGGGGCACTTATGTCTACAATTACAGATAAATTTGACGAATACAATAAAGAATTTGACGATCATTTGAAAAACTACAATAATTTTCGTAGAAATGTCGTTCATAAGTTCTTTGGATCCCCGATTGTAGTTACACCATCTATCGCTGAAATTAAAACGTTTATGGATGATCAAAAGGTCATCAATGACCTCAATAATACATTTTTTACAACAACAACATCCAAAAACTTAACTACATATTCGGAAATAATCAAAAAACTTAATGAAATCGCTGAAATTAAAAAATCTGTCGAGAATAGTAAAACTACAATCGATAAAATAAAAATTCCACATGCCGTGGAAAGAATCAAAAATATTGTGTATGTGGTAGCCCGTGGAACTCTCGATTGGGTAAAAGACATCGGTAATCAAATTGATCAGAATTTTCCCACTGGTGACATTTACGGCGATTCGATCTATCGGTTTACAATAATATCTGACGAAAGTTTTAATATAACGTGTTATAGTTTTGAACATGACGTTTTGGCAACAGGTACCAATGTGGTAACATTTAAACCTCATCCTCATGATGTATACTTCCTGATAAACGCCGTCGATAGTAACACCGTTAGAAAAAAAGTAAAATGGGTAATAGAATATTTGTAACAGATATGCCTGACGATGATTAATTCTGACGGAAATTCTTTGAGTTTCATACTAGCATTTCAATGATGATATTTAAAATAATGGAATCGCCAGAAACACTAACGTTTCCATCTAGTTACAGATACAACACTGTGCGGGAATATGCCGCATCGATAAAATCACTTTCAGAACAATGTCTCACGAAGATTAAAAAATATCGCAGAAGAATAACCGCCATTGATATTACAGTATATTCAGTGTCCGGGTTATTGGCAGGTACCGGTATTATTTTATCGTCGGTGACAATGATAGCCCCGGTTGCAGTTCCAATTTGTATATCCGCGGCGACAACAATCGCGGAAATAATTTCGATAATAACAAAAAAAAATATCATTATGCAGCCAACACAAACTACAAGACTACATTATTCAATTTCATATTGTATCAACCGCATACTCGCAATTATCCTCGATGATATCGTCGTCGCTCGATGACACATTAATATCCGGTAGTGAGTTCTCAGCGATGGTCAGTATTTATGATTCCGCGATATCAAAATTAGAAATACATCATGAGTATAATAACAATGACAACACCGATGGAATTACTTCAACAAATAGTGGAGAACACAAACCCAGTACAAACAAGCATGATATCAATAACATCAACGAATCCAGAATTCAGTGTGAATTTCCCTATTCCGATTCCCGTGAAGGAAATCGCGCTAGCAAAACTACGAGTGTATCACAGTTGGCCTAATATCAGATCAAAATCATTTGGTGGTCAACAACCGAATAATTTCTTGGTATTTGCAAATAAGAATCTCGAAGACGGGACTCCAGACTGGAACGTTGTTTCGATACCAACCGGATCATACCAAATTGAACAAATCAATGCTGAATTAGCGCGTAGAATAAAATCGATTACTGGAAAAGAATCAAAAATCGCTATAACGGTTCATGAGCAGACACTATCTTCTGCCATTGAAATAAGCACAGAGGGATACGTCGTAGATATCTATCAGAGTTCTATTAGAACCGTACTAGGATGGCCTGAAATCCCACCCCGGGAAAAACTCGTTGATATACCACCTGAACCACAAAAAACTGATTATATCACCGACAGGATAAAATCTAATAATCCAGTAAAAAGTTATAAAGATCACAGAATTACTTTAGATTTTTTTGGTATCCATATCGATATAGGTAGAAGAGAGAAACATCATTTTGTTAACGAATCTAAAATTATTGAAAATTTCACAGCAATGAATAATGATTTTTCACTGTTGTTAATTCCTCTTAAATCCGGCGCTCTCACCCGAGATGAATTTATCAGCATCGTAGAAACATGTAATAAAATTATCGACGATATGGAAAAATTTAATTTGAAAATTATTCAGGGTATATTAGATGATGATGAACCCCTATCAAGAACATTTGCAACAGACTATAAAATCCCCGTCAAAGATATTCCAACATTCAAACTACCAGGATATAACGTACCAGAACTAAAAAAACTTCTCAGTGACACCATCGATGTTGGTTTTAAAATAATTCATGATGCATGGGAAAAAAAACAACGTCACCGGAAATAAAAATCCTCAAACATAATAATAACCCAGATGGTGGCGGCAGGCATATCGCTCCGTTCAACGTGAATATATCCTCAGTGATTGCGCTCAATTTAGTATGTGATGTTATCGAAGGAAGCTACCAAATTAATCTCGAACGATCAAATCAAGCTCAGCAGGGATATATTCTATATTCATTTGCACCAACAGCTCCTCCAGGATTTTTAATAATTGAGGATCCAACTAATCCCGTCTATATGCGATGTCATAATGATTCGCTAACAAGAATTAATTTCAAACTCACTGACCAGTCCAATAATCTAATTGATCTACAAGGTGAGGTTTTACAAGTTAGTCTGTTTGTGAAGTCGTGAAAGGATTTTCATCCTAAACGATTTTCATTGTTAACCCATAGCAGCAGAGAGGGTGAGTGACAACGACAATGGCGTCGTTGACGAAGTCATCGAGGAGGCCTCAATTTACCGAATCGACGCTTTTTTTTACGATTTACGAGGAAGCCTAGATTGCCGAATCGACGTCTCTACAAGTTGTATAATTCATCCTCTCTGCTGCTAAATAAAATTCCTAAGTCATTTAATTTATAAAGAAGCTAAGGGACTTTTTTACTTGTGTAGTTTAAGATAAAGTCATGGGGTACAGAAAGCTTTGACAAGAAATCCCCAACATGATACTACTTGCAATGTTTGAAAGTCGGTATCTATAAGTTATTTCTCTGTTATAACCGGATAAAGCAGAATAGTACGTTTTTCAAGGGTGTTTGAAATACGTCTGCCATTGACAAGTCGATCTGTAGGAGACTAATCACTATGGATATAATGGGATGCATGAAGCATGTTGTAGCCTAGTTAGGAAAACTTTCAGTTTTATAGTCTCCATACTAAATTTATTCAATTGTAAGGCGCTTATTGGTCCTTAAGGGTGCTATGTATGTATGTATGTATGTATATATATATATATATATATATATATATATATATATATATATATATATATATATATATATATATATATATATATATATATATATATATAGGAAAAGAGATGGTTTGGGGTTGGAGCGATGGAAGAGGGGTTATATATCATCAACATTAAAGCGAGAACAATTTGAAAATCTTTAATGAATTGTAAAAATTACCAAATAAATAAATAAGAAAGATCTATATTTATTGTGAAATGAAATCCAATATAACAGACTTAATAGGGGCGGGGTTGGCTATCATGTGTGGTTTGAGACAACTGTTACAATCTATTTTTGATGGAACAAACTCTATTATTCTTGTTTAATCGATGTTATAATGTGCTATATTTAAAGATCCAAAATGTACTCACTCGACACTTTGAATTATGTCGCGGACTGTACTCGTCAGTTGTCTGACCAACAATCTTAGCTTAGCTGGTGTTTTATAGTAGGCACCGACCTCTAGGGTTATATGGTCTACTTTTATAACCGGCATATCGCACGGCCATTTAGGTTCCTGTAGGGAAGGAATTGTGTCACATCCCTTTAGGCATTTGTGCATACAAGTGCACTTTTAATAGGGCGTCATGTTGAATCACTAAAAAGTGACTATCAACATGAATGAAAGCCCTGGGTGGGTAGGAATAGTACAACACACACCCACCCCATCAACCAATCAGTCCGCCCCATCCAGCGCCGGACGAGGAAAGGGAGCAAAGGGCCACGGCAAGGCACGCCAGTATGCACGCAAAGAGAAAGACAGCAACGCCACGTCCACCGCCCACACCCGAAACAACAAGGTCGCACTTACATCAAATTTAGTCCAGTTGTACTAAGGACAGCCTAAAAAACCCAATGTTATGTTAGCCACCTGTGCAATTGAGTCAAATAACTAAGTCGTAGAATTGTTATTTATCATCCTATGGTTCTAAATAGAACTAGTACATAAGCGTACGTATATTAAGTCCCTATTAATTTAGAGTACTAATATATCTGTGCAACATATAAAAGTGTAGTCAATGGTAGGTAATTTTAGTTCCAAAGTTGTAGGCGGAGGTACCAATGTGGTCATATTAGCTTTTTAGGGCCACTGTGGTTGTTCAAGAAGGGTTACTCATTACCAATTGAGCACCCTATTAAGAGGGAAAAATAAAAGAAAAAATAAGGGGAAATTATCAGGGCCCCAGTCAACGTCCCTCAACCTTGACCAGAGCCCTTTCATGATACCGACAGAATCTCCGCAGTGGCCACTCATCATTCCACTATATAGCACACATCATGAAGAGTGCTTTCATGTGCGTGACGTACAGTGCAGGTATATCTAGTATGGGTCCTAGAACCTGTTTGCAGATGAATCAAGCACAATCGGAGAGCCTGGGTTTTATTATTTCACAACCGTGATGCTTTAGAGGGGAGTGAAGGGCACCCATGCAATTGACCAGGGGGCACACAAAGTTGAACAGAGCTAGCCATTCACCTGTGTGAAGCCAGTCCAGGCATTTCTAGTATGTAACCTAGAGCCATTTTAGAGCAAGAGGCACGACCACTCCCCCCCCCCTTAGAAGGAACCCACCCATTCACCCAAAAAGAACAATAAATTTTTTTTTTTTTTAAATAAAAGTGATAAATAAAAAGAAAATAAAAATAAAAATAAAAATAAAATAAATAATAAGGTTAATTAATAAAAATAAAAATAAAAATAAATTTAAAATAGAATAAGATTAAAATTAATTATGAATGGCAAAGAGCCCTAAAAAGGGCTGTTTTGTTGTTCAGCATCCCAACCGCCACGTGGAAACATCTCCCCCTCATTCCTAGATCTGGACTGCACTGTCTGTCCTCCAATTTTTCCATCGACGAGTTTTTTCCCTTTCTTAAGAAGGGGTCTTTTGGAATTACTCTGTGCCATCAACTATCATAAGGCTATAGAGTTATGCAGCCCCATTACACAGCTGTTGTGTAGTGCTAATGTTTTTTATTATTTATATGTATCACTGTGTTCTATTCTTATTTAATTGGCAGCTAACGCCGCCACTCGTGTGATAAGCCCTTATAGTCTTGTAGTTGAAAACTTCAACTCATTATTAGGTTTTGGGCTTGTAACTATGATTTTATTTTAGTGCGACATTGTGTCACGGGTACTGATAGTCCTGGGTTAAGACTACCTTATAAGCACTATTTGGGGCCTTGACAGGGGCATATATTTTGTTATTAATTTCAAGTGGGTGACATAGACCCATTAATGATGGGATTATTTAATTGGGGTGCTTGTTTAAGTATATCTATTAAATTTGATGTGTGTGCTGTGCATAGGGCTGCATAATAGTAATAGAAAAGGAGGTGAATGGGTGGCAGAGAAGAAAATGTTCCCAGATTATAGCACAATATTGGTTTGCATATTAAGTCTAACTAATTAAAGGGATATTGATGAATAATGGGCGGTGCAAAAACCTCTTTGCGGGTGGCGCAGTAGGGTCCGGAGTGTGAATTGATGTAAACTCGCAAGGTGCGTAAGGCATTTTAATGACAGAACTCCCGTATTTATAACCTTCGTCAGATACCACATGAAATAATTCAGCCAATCGCAGAATGCAAGGCATGCCATGTAGTCAATCAGTGTCTTGCATGGTATGCCGTGTATTGCATTGTAAACAATACAGTTTTGTATGGTATACAATGTCAACATTACAAACACATACATTTACAACACAATAAGTACTTTAATACTGTGGGGCTTGTATATTAAACAAACAAAAACAGTTTGTGGGCTCACGTTTATGTGAAATTAAACGTTATGATGATAACTTAAGTCTTGAAGAATAGAATCGATTCAAGGTGACGTGGGTTCAACACTTTATGCAGACGACATCTATTGTCATATCAAAACATGAATTGCTTACATCGATACAAAGGAATTGCAATGATGTTATCACTAACACATGCAAATTTCTTTATTATTAGTACCCTACTGTCATTAGAGAGAATAATCGCAAATGCCAGAGTAAAAATCTCGAAATACGAAACTCTCATGCAAATCCAAAATGGCGGATATCGTGATATAGTGATCTACGTGGACTTTTCTCGCGATGATTTTGTATGTATTTCACATTAATTACAAGTAGTAATAGCATAAGAGCATAATATGTGTATCAGATAAGTACGCTCTGAAAACTTTATGACAGACCTTCAAAGACGTTTTACCGCAATAACCTTTACCTCGCAAATACCTGTTAAGATACGTTGCCGGGATTGCAGTTAGTTTGACAGTCCATATACATCAGAGATAGACATAATTGATATGCTTTGCAAGTGAACATTATAATTCATATTCATATGTACCATATATATATAAACGAACTTAATGGAATCAAACACTGAACATTGTATCCGAGTCAGTGACTCTAACCATGGTCATTACACAGTCATCATTACTCTCGAGAATGTTAACTTATAGCGTAATGTTTATTCCCCGTTAGTCATCAATGTATCGGATACTACTCTCTCTCTCTCTCTCTCTCTCTCTCAAAACACACACACACAGATACACACACACACACACACACACACACACAGACACAAACACACATACTATAGTTACATATCTACATAAATCATATTTTATTTCAAACTTATTTTCCCTCTCTTTCTTCTCTCTTTTGAATATGTTTGTCTTTCTCTTTTTCTTCCTTATCTAATTTAATTCGTTTTTCATCTTTATCTGTCTGAAACTACAGCTGCTTATTTCCTCTTTATCCGATTTAAAATGCAATTACTCTTTCTGTAATAGTATTTATTATTTCTCTGTCTCCAACTTCATTTGTTCTTTCTGTTTCTCCAGTTGTAATTGCATTTGGTTTGCTTCTTTATCTTTCTGAAGTTCCAGCTTCCTTATCTCTTACTCTATCATGTATTTTAATTTTAATTAAAATAATTTAATTTTATGTCAGAGTCTGATACAGACTTAATGATTGAAACCAAATCACTTTTATCCAAAACACTCTATTCTACCAAATATTGGACCAAGATAATTTTCCTTGCTTCGTTAAGAAAAGCATTTGTCTCATAAAGACCATATTTTCTGACAATTTGAATCGATTGATCTTTTTTCCAAAAGGTCCAAATATTTCCGGGTAGGAGATGAAGAAAATAAAGAGATTTGCGGTTGTGATGACATTATGAAAAAGCTAGCTGATTTCTCAAACAATTTCAAAATTGTAAAATATTACTTTGGATTGAGAAAATGTCAAACTAGAAGAAATACAATTTTAAAAACAAAGCTTTATGAAGTATTTTGCCAAAATTAATATATCCAAAGGATGAGCGCCCAATTTTCTTCGTTACTTGTTTAGGTTCTTTAAACATTAACAAGAAAATAGTGAAGGCAACAATCAAAATTCAACAAATACGTTTTTCTCTAAACAAACAAGGTAAAAATGAGAAAAAGAACTTACGGTTTTTGTCACAGAATTAGGCGAAAATTGAACTGATTTTTGTTCTTCTTGAATTGCAAACGAAACTCTTGATTTCGTCGTACACGCATTACCTGGGGTGATTAAGTGGCGTGTAATGATTTGCATGTGCCAGTTTGTTATTTACATGAAATCCGAAATACTCGTTTCACGTGGTGCACGGCAAGCTCGATGTGATTTATGTTCACCTATAGAGAGTATATAAGGCGAGATATTTCTCATAATAATTAGGGGAACCAAAATATCTAATCGAAGGATAGATAAGCTCGTTGTCGTATATATATGTGGATTTACTTTTTCCTGCTTGTTCTTCAAAAGGTTAATTTTTCCTTTATATCACCTTTGTTTGAATTATTCACAGCACTTTCTTTTCCTTTTTTGTATTTGCATAAATTTGTTAGCAATCCATACTTTATTGAAATGGAACAAACAGGGGAAAACCCTAACCACCCCCCAGGGATCAGATCGAGATTAAATCTGTATTTCAAATGCACTGTTGAAGACCATATTCTGATGGCGCACCACCCAAAAGGGTGCCAATTGCTGGTATCAAATGCAGATACAACTCCTAAACAAATAGAGATTTTGGCAGCGTTGAAAGCCATGTCGGTTGACATGAGTAAAATTGCTGCATTGCAAAATGCTGGACCAAAGAGGTTCATGTTATACCCAAAAGATCAAGAGGTTCAAGTTCTAAACATTGACTCATTTATGGTTAGAGAGATAACAATGTTTGTCCATGACGCCCCTCCTATTGAAAGGGAGCTGGGCCCAAAAATGGTCGAGGTACACTTCCATGGCCTCCCATATTCAATTGATACTATAGAGTTGGAACTGAAGCTCCATCAAAGATTCCAAGTAACTAGCAAAGGGCATAAATATGGGAACTCTTGGGGCTTTGGTGAGACGGAATAACCACTGCAGTAAGACTTATTAGAGTCGAAAAAGACCAAGCAGTCAAGATACCCCCGTATTTCTATGTGCTGGGATTTAGAGTACGCTCATGGTACAAAGGATGTGAGCAGGACAGAAAATGCACAAAATGTGGGGAAAGGGGTCACGGTCCTTGGGATTGCAAAAAAGTAGACACACCCAAGACTCCATATGCAGATGCTCTGCAAAATAAGACTAACACAAATGAGGGATGGGTCCAGGTGGGCAATAGGAAAGAGCCTGTGTCTCAGGTTATCTTGCCCACTTTCATACATATTAACCCCTTTGACACTCTTATAACTGAGGTAGAAGAAGTGGTGGAAGCTTTACCAGAGGGAAAAATGCCTAAACCCCAACAAACCTCAACCCCAACCAAAATTAGCAACAAAAAGACCAACAAGAAGAGGAAGGCGGAGAGCCTCTCTTCCTCTTCTGAGGCTTTAGATCCTTTAGAAGATAGTGTCATAGAGACACAAATTCCAACCATAGAATCATCCAAAACTAACAAAACACCTAAGAGAACTGAGGAATCGAACTCAGACTCAACTCCGGAAAAAGACCTAGACTGTAATATGGACACCCTCACCTCAATGGAAAACAATGGAACTCAACAAACCAATGTTTTTGAAAATACTCTTTATTCTAATGTCACCAGTGATTTCGATATACCTGTCAGTGACACTTTATCCGAGAACAATGACCCAGGCTCCCCTCAAATGGGGGAAGATACAACTAATAATTTATAAACAATAGTCACTAAATTCTAATCACTTAAATTGGTGGCCACCTGGGAGGGAAAAAAACAGAAATGGAGGAACAAAGCTTCCGTTTGCTGTCAATAAATGTTAATGGATTAAATCTAGAAAAAGTTAATAAGTTAACACAAATAAGGAAATTTGACTTACTATTCATACAAGAGACACACAATGGACTAACAGACGAACTCAAAGAACAACTTGAAAGAAAGCTGGATTGCATTATAATTCAAAGTGACTATGTAGGGAGGGATAAAGGGGGAGGGATTGCAATTTTGATAAAAAATAAAGTAGGAGTTAAATGGGAAAGAATAGAGGAGGGGATTTTTTTAAAGGGAGACTTATTCATTTAAAAATAGAAAATTGTCATTTTTTAAACATATATATGCCAGCAGCTCTTAATATGAAACGAGCCTTTGCAACACAACTTATGGAGTACTTGGATAACTATATAGGGGAAAATTTGATAATAGGTGGGGATTTTAACTGGGTGGAAAATGACATAGACAGAAACACAAAAATTACACGTTCTGACTTAGAGATTATGGACATAATGAAACTGATAATGGAATCATTAGATTTGGTCGACATATATAGACGGTTGAATTTACTAAGGGTGGAATACACTTATACACGAGGGAATACATCAAGTAGATTAGATACATTTTGGGGCACACTTTTTGGAACAAATAAATATATAAAATCAGGGATATTAGATTATCAAATTTCGGACCATAAACTAATTTATTTAGAAGTAGGGATAACTAAAAGAATTAAATGGGGTAGGGGATCATGGAAATTAAATATAAAAATATTAAATACTGTGGAATTTATAGAAGAGATAAAAAGGGAAATAGAGGATTTTAAAAATAAAGGGAATAACGACATCATAGAAGAATGGGATAAACTTAAAGTTAAATTTAAAAAAATAGCAATTTATCATTCCAAATTAAGGGTTAGAAACTTTAAACTAGAAACAGAAGCTATAGAAAATTTAATAAAAACAACAACAACACAGAACACAAAAGAAACATTAGTATTAAGATTAGAAAAATTAAAGAAAGACTATCATAAAGGGAGGGAAATAAAAGCAGGTATATTTACAATCCTATATGAAACTGCAGGGGGTTTATATAAAAGGGAAGAATTAAGAAGAGGGGGGGGGGAAAAAGAACACTAGAAAGATTAAATACGGGAAGGGAAATACTTGAAGACAAAACTCAAATACTGGATTACATACGGAATTACTATAAAGACCTATATACTTCAAAGAGAATAGCAGACGAAGATATAGAAACATACTTACGTGAGACAAATTGTGAGAAAATTACCTCAGAACATAGGAACAAATGTGAGGAATTTATATCACAAGACGAAATAATAGAGACAATAGGGAAATTAGGGAAAAATAAATCACCAGGGAGAGATGGACTTTCTGCGGAATTCTATCAAAAATTCCGTGGGGAGTTGTCACCAATTTTAGAGTGGTTATATAATAATATCGCACTTAGAAATAGTAAAATGTCTAACACAATGAGGGAGGGTATGATAACACTAATATATAAGGGAAAGGGAAATAGGGATGAAATAAAAAACTGGAGACCCATCTCACTCCTTAATGTAGATTATAAAATTGTTAGTAAAATCTTAACGGAAAGGGTCAAAAAGTGTCTTGACCCAATTATAAATATAAATCAAACAAGTGGGCCAAAAGGAAGAGATATACAAAATAACATTTTAAACATTAAAACTATAATTGATCACATTAATATAAATGGTACTACTAGTGCTATGGTACTAATTGATCAAGAGAAAGCCTTTGATCGACTTGAGCAGAACTATATATATAAGACACTAGAAAAATTTGGATTTGGAGAAAATTTCCAAAATTGGACCAAAATTCTGTATAATGATATAAACTCGATTGTACAGGTAAATGGAGCAAAAACGGAAAAATTTGAAATTCAAAGATCAGTGAGGCAAGGTTGCCCACTATCTATGCTATTATACGTAATAGCAATAGAAATTCTTAGTACCAAAGTTAGGAATAACTCAAAAATAGTAGGGATAAAAGTTCCAAACATCAAAGAAGAAGTTAAGATGTTACAACATGCTGATGATTGCACAAACTTTATCCAAGATGGAAAATCCTATATTGAACTAATAAAGGAATTTGAAAAATTTGGGAAAGTTTCAGGATCTAAGATAAATCCTGATAAAACTGAAATTTTATTAATAGGGAACTGGAGAGGTAAGAAACATGATCTGCCTGCTCTTCTTATTAAAGACAATATAAAAGCATTAGGTATAAATTTTGGAAAAGACGAACTGAAAAACAATCTAAGAGAAATAAAAGAAAGTTTTAAGAAAAATTTGACAATCTGGGCACCATTGCCAATATGCTAAATGGAACGAGCACAGGTTGCAAAGAATTACATGTATGTGCACTTAAATTACAAATTAAAAACAGTACACATAAAAAATGCAACACTAAAAAAAATAGATAACGATATTATTAAATACTTATGGGCTTTTAAAATACATTACACAAACAAAGATACTCTATACAGGGAGGGGAAGAGGGGAGGTCTAGGTCTCCCCCACCCCACCCTAATTAAATACACCAACATTTTAAATAGATTTAAGGAGATTCAAGTGGAGCCAAAAATAGCTTGGCAAGGGCTCTACATATATTATTTTGGTTTCTCTATGAAGCAGAGAAATGACATATATAGGAATAATAAATTAACAAAAATCTTAGATGTGCCAAGAAAATTAAGATCAATAAAAGATTTATTGTTTAAATATAGGGATGTAAAAGAATTTTGGGATACTGATACAAAATGCACATACAGATGGCTAGCACAAAACACAATAAATAAGGACAAAAATAAGGTAGAACAAAAACACATGAATATTAACTGGGATAGGGCATGGGGAAACTGGGTCAAAATTCGATCCATTAAAATGAAAAGTACCTTGTTCAAATACATGCATGATGCATGGTTGACAGGGGAAATAGCAGTGCGACGCATATGATCGCAGTGTCGCCAAAATGTCCACTATGCAAAAACTTTTCTTTTTCCAAAAAACATGTTATGACAGAATGTCTAACAAATATAACTGATAGAAACAAAATTGTGAATAACATTATACAAAATCAATTATATAGCAATATACAAATATTATATTTAGATGGCAAATTTCAAAAGATACTGTTAGACGAAATAACCTCATTTATAATTAGGAATATGATAGCATGCGGACCAATAAAAAATTATGGGGAAAATTTTAGATAAGGAGGGTTCAGGGAACTCAGGAGGAGAAAAGTACGAGCAATGAGAGCACGGGGCTATATCACATGGCGCTACGCGAAGTGGACAGGCCCGTGACAGAGTTTGGAATAAAGCTCACCTAGAGACATATCCACTATCAAAACAACTCACGGATTAGATAGGCTGTATAGTTTAGAATTGTTTCTTTTCCCAACAAAGCATGCTATCATATGAAATCACTGGTGATTTAATTGTTTACTCTGTGGAGATTGTGAAAATCTACACAGAAAGCCCGTTTAAAGGGAAATATAAAATAATCTTTTGGAATGGAATAAGGAATTAATAATAAATAAATAAAGATCACAAAAACAGATCGAAACGGGTGAAGTACAAACAATAATAAAAAAATTGTACGAATCCCATTTCGATCCAAGTGATCTAGTATATAAATAAGGAACTTACCAAACATGGAACATAATAGAACTAACATTAAAACAATAGATTGGTTTCAACCATTTTAAATTTAAACTAAGACACCATGTTTAGTACCAAATTCAAAATTTTTAAAGTAATTAAATACAACTTAAATATATATATATTGAAATAAATACCGTTTAGTGGTATTTATATGGTTAGAAAAACTGGGAAATTTTTGACAAGAATGGCTATCCTTACAAAAACATACAGTATTCATATGAATACATATAGCAACATACACATAGCACAACACAAATAGCATACACAGGATACAGGAAAACCCCTAGCCAGGGTTAACTTTAAAAGATAAAGACAGACACCCATGATGGACCTTTAGGTTCGGGTGGAAATGTCATAGGAAAACACTAAGGACCAAAATATCCTCCTATTATCATATAATCCCGATGGGAAAAAATTAAGGATAGGTTTAAATTAAATGGAATTTATTAAAAAACACAAAACTACATATCGGGGGGAACACACTCACACATGAAACTTTTTTATTAGTTTTTTCAATAGGGGGAGGGGGCATCTGTCTGGTGCCCCCCCCCCCCAAAAAAAAAAAAAAGCTCGTTGTCGTATATATATGTGGATTTACTTTTTCCTGCTTGTTCTTCAAAAGGTTAATTTTTCCTTTATATCACCTTTGTTTGAATTATTCACAGCACTTTCTTTTCCTTTTTTGTATTTGCATAAATTTGTTAGCAATCCATACTTTATTGAAATGGAACAAACAGGGGAAAACCCTAACCACCCCCCAGGGATCAGATCGAGATTAAATCTGTATTTCAAATGCACTGTTGAAGACCATATTCTGATGGCGCACCACCCAAAAGGGTGCCAATTGCTGGTATCAAATGCAGATACAACTCCTAAACAAATAGAGATTTTGGCAGCGTTGAAAGCCATGTCGGTTGACATGAGTAAAATTGCTGCATTGCAAAATGCTGGACCAAAGAGGTTCATGTTATACCCAAAAGATCAAGAGGTTCAAGTTCTAAACATTGACTCATTTATGGTTAGAGAGATAACAATGTTTGTCCATGACGCCCCTCCTATTGAAAGGGAGCTGGGCCCAAAAATGGTCGAGGTACACTTCCATGGCCTCCCATATTCAATTGATACTATAGAGTTGGAACTGAAGCTCCATCAAAGATTCCAAGTAACTAGCAAAGGGCATAAATATGGGAACTCTTGGGGCTTTGGTGAGACGGAATAACCACTGCAGTAAGACTTATTAGAGTCGAAAAAGACCAAGCAGTCAAGATACCCCCGTATTTCTATGTGCTGGGATTTAGAGTACGCTCATGGTACAAAGGATGTGAGCAGGACAGAAAATGCACAAAATGTGGGGAAAGGGGTCACGGTCCTTGGGATTGCAAAAAAGTAGACACACCCAAGACTCCATATGCAGATGCTCTGCAAAATAAGACTAACACAAATGAGGGATGGGTCCAGGTGGGCAATAGGAAAGAGCCTGTGTCTCAGGTTATCTTGCCCACTTTCATACATATTAACCCCTTTGACACTCTTATAACTGAGGTAGAAGAAGTGGTGGAAGCTTTACCAGAGGGAAAAATGCCTAAACCCCAACAAACCTCAACCCCAACCAAAATTAGCAACAAAAAGACCAACAAGAAGAGGAAGGCGGAGAGCCTCTCTTCCTCTTCTGAGGCTTTAGATCCTTTAGAAGATAGTGTCATAGAGACACAAATTCCAACCATAGAATCATCCAAAACTAACAAAACACCTAAGAGAACTGAGGAATCGAACTCAGACTCAACTCCGGAAAAAGACCTAGACTGTAATATGGACACCCTCACCTCAATGGAAAACAATGGAACTCAACAAACCAATGTTTTTGAAAATACTCTTTATTCTAATGTCACCAGTGATTTCGATATACCTGTCAGTGACACTTTATCCGAGAACAATGACCCAGGCTCCCCTCAAATGGGGGAAGATACAACTAATAATTTATAAACAATAGTCACTAAATTCTAATCACTTAAATTGGTGGCCACCTGGGAGGGAAAAAAACAGAAATGGAGGAACAAAGCTTCCGTTTGCTGTCAATAAATGTTAATGGATTAAATCTAGAAAAAGTTAATAAGTTAACACAAATAAGGAAATTTGACTTACTATTCATACAAGAGACACACAATGGACTAACAGACGAACTCAAAGAACAACTTGAAAGAAAGCTGGATTGCATTATAATTCAAAGTGACTATGTAGGGAGGGATAAAGGGGGAGGGATTGCAATTTTGATAAAAAATAAAGTAGGAGTTAAATGGGAAAGAATAGAGGAGGGGATTTTTTTAAAGGGAGACTTATTCATTTAAAAATAGAAAATTGTCATTTTTTAAACATATATATGCCAGCAGCTCTTAATATGAAACGAGCCTTTGCAACACAACTTATGGAGTACTTGGATAACTATATAGGGGAAAATTTGATAATAGGTGGGGATTTTAACTGGGTGGAAAATGACATAGACAGAAACACAAAAATTACACGTTCTGACTTAGAGATTATGGACATAATGAAACTGATAATGGAATCATTAGATTTGGTCGACATATATAGACGGTTGAATTTACTAAGGGTGGAATACACTTATACACGAGGGAATACATCAAGTAGATTAGATACATTTTGGGGCACACTTTTTGGAACAAATAAATATATAAAATCAGGGATATTAGATTATCAAATTTCGGACCATAAACTAATTTATTTAGAAGTAGGGATAACTAAAAGAATTAAATGGGGTAGGGGATCATGGAAATTAAATATAAAAATATTAAATACTGTGGAATTTATAGAAGAGATAAAAAGGGAAATAGAGGATTTTAAAAATAAAGGGAATAACGACATCATAGAAGAATGGGATAAACTTAAAGTTAAATTTAAAAAAATAGCAATTTATCATTCCAAATTAAGGGTTAGAAACTTTAAACTAGAAACAGAAGCTATAGAAAATTTAATAAAAACAACAACAACACAGAACACAAAAGAAACATTAGTATTAAGATTAGAAAAATTAAAGAAAGACTATCATAAAGGGAGGGAAATAAAAGCAGGTATATTTACAATCCTATATGAAACTGCAGGGGGTTTATATAAAAGGGAAGAATTAAGAAGAGGGGGGGGGGGAAAAGAACACTAGAAAGATTAAATACGGGAAGGGAAATACTTGAAGACAAAACTCAAATACTGGATTACATACGGAATTACTATAAAGACCTATATACTTCAAAGAGAATAGCAGACGAAGATATAGAAACATACTTACGTGAGACAAATTGTGAGAAAATTACCTCAGAACATAGGAACAAATGTGAGGAATTTATATCACAAGACGAAATAATAGAGACAATAGGGAAATTAGGGAAAAATAAATCACCAGGGAGAGATGGACTTTCTGCGGAATTCTATCAAAAATTCCGTGGGGAGTTGTCACCAATTTTAGAGTGGTTATATAATAATATCGCACTTAGAAATAGTAAAATGTCTAACACAATGAGGGAGGGTATGATAACACTAATATATAAGGGAAAGGGAAATAGGGATGAAATAAAAAACTGGAGACCCATCTCACTCCTTAATGTAGATTATAAAATTGTTAGTAAAATCTTAACGGAAAGGGTCAAAAAGTGTCTTGACCCAATTATAAATATAAATCAAACAAGTGGGCCAAAAGGAAGAGATATACAAAATAACATTTTAAACATTAAAACTATAATTGATCACATTAATATAAATGGTACTACTAGTGCTATGGTACTAATTGATCAAGAGAAAGCCTTTGATCGACTTGAGCAGAACTATATATATAAGACACTAGAAAAATTTGGATTTGGAGAAAATTTCCAAAATTGGACCAAAATTCTGTATAATGATATAAACTCGATTGTACAGGTAAATGGAGCAAAAACGGAAAAATTTGAAATTCAAAGATCAGTGAGGCAAGGTTGCCCACTATCTATGCTATTATACGTAATAGCAATAGAAATTCTTAGTACCAAAGTTAGGAATAACTCAAAAATAGTAGGGATAAAAGTTCCAAACATCAAAGAAGAAGTTAAGATGTTACAACATGCTGATGATTGCACAAACTTTATCCAAGATGGAAAATCCTATATTGAACTAATAAAGGAATTTGAAAAATTTGGGAAAGTTTCAGGATCTAAGATAAATCCTGATAAAACTGAAATTTTATTAATAGGGAACTGGAGAGGTAAGAAACATGATCTGCCTGCTCTTCTTATTAAAGACAATATAAAAGCATTAGGTATAAATTTTGGAAAAGACGAACTGAAAAACAATCTAAGAGAAATAAAAGAAAGTTTTAAGAAAAATTTGACAATCTGGGCACCATTGCCAATATGCTAAATGGAACGAGCACAGGTTGCAAAGAATTACATGTATGTGCACTTAAATTACAAATTAAAAACAGTACACATAAAAAATGCAACACTAAAAAAAATAGATAACGATATTATTAAATACTTATGGGCTTTTAAAATACATTACACAAACAAAGATACTCTATACAGGGAGGGGAAGAGGGGAGGTCTAGGTCTCCCCCACCCCACCCTAATTAAATACACCAACATTTTAAATAGATTTAAGGAGATTCAAGTGGAGCCAAAAATAGCTTGGCAAGGGCTCTACATATATTATTTTGGTTTCTCTATGAAGCAGAGAAATGACATATATAGGAATAATAAATTAACAAAAATCTTAGATGTGCCAAGAAAATTAAGATCAATAAAAGATTTATTGTTTAAATATAGGGATGTAAAAGAATTTTGGGATACTGATACAAAATGCACATACAGATGGCTAGCACAAAACACAATAAATAAGGACAAAAATAAGGTAGAACAAAAACACATGAATATTAACTGGGATAGGGCATGGGGAAACTGGGTCAAAATTCGATCCATTAAAATGAAAAGTACCTTGTTCAAATACATGCATGATGCATGGTTGACAGGGGAAATAGCAGTGCGACGCATATGATCGCAGTGTCGCCAAAATGTCCACTATGCAAAAACTTTTCTTTTTCCAAAAAACATGTTATGACAGAATGTCTAACAAATATAACTGATAGAAACAAAATTGTGAATAACATTATACAAAATCAATTATATAGCAATATACAAATATTATATTTAGATGGCAAATTTCAAAAGATACTGTTAGACGAAATAACCTCATTTATAATTAGGAATATGATAGCATGCGGACCAATAAAAAATTATGGGGAAAATTTTAGATAAGGAGGGTTCAGGGAACTCAGGAGGAGAAAAGTACGAGCAATGAGAGCACGGGGCTATATCACATGGCGCTACGCGAAGTGGACAGGCCCGTGACAGAGTTTGGAATAAAGCTCACCTAGAGACATATCCACTATCAAAACAACTCACGGATTAGATAGGCTGTATAGTTTAGAATTGTTTCTTTTCCCAACAAAGCATGCTATCATATGAAATCACTGGTGATTTAATTGTTTACTCTGTGGAGATTGTGAAAATCTACACAGAAAGCCCGTTTAAAGGGAAATATAAAATAATCTTTTGGAATGGAATAAGGAATTAATAATAAATAAATAAAGATCACAAAAACAGATCGAAACGGGTGAAGTACAAACAATAATAAAAAAATTGTACGAATCCCATTTCGATCCAAGTGATCTAGTATATAAATAAGGAACTTACCAAACATGGAACATAATAGAACTAACATTAAAACAATAGATTGGTTTCAACCATTTTAAATTTAAACTAAGACACCATGTTTAGTACCAAATTCAAAATTTTTAAAGTAATTAAATACAACTTAAATATATATATATTGAAATAAATACCGTTTAGTGGTATTTATATGGTTAGAAAAACTGGGAAATTTTTGACAAGAATGGCTATCCTTACAAAAACATACAGTATTCATATGAATACATATAGCAACATACACATAGCACAACACAAATAGCATACACAGGATACAGGAAAACCCCTAGCCAGGGTTAACTTTAAAAGATAAAGACAGACACCCATGATGGACCTTTAGGTTCGGGTGGAAATGTCATAGGAAAACACTAAGGACCAAAATATCCTCCTATTATCATATAATCCCGATGGGAAAAAATTAAGGATAGGTTTAAATTAAATGGAATTTATTAAAAAACACAAAACTACATATCGGGGGGAACACACTCACACATGAAACTTTTTTATTAGTTTTTTCAATAGGGGGAGGGGGCATCTGTCTGGTGCCCCCCCCCAAAAAAAAAAATAAGCTCGTTGTCGTATATATATGTGGATTTACTTTTTCCTGCTTGTTCTTCAAAAGGTTAATTTTTCCTTTATATCACCTTTGTTTGAATTATTCACAGCACTTTCTTTTCCTTTTTTGTATTTGCATAAATTTGTTAGCAATCCATACTTTATTGAAATGGAACAAACAGGGGAAAACCCTAACCACCCCCCAGGGATCAGATCGAGATTAAATCTGTATTTCAAATGCACTGTTGAAGACCATATTCTGATGGCGCACCACCCAAAAGGGTGCCAATTGCTGGTATCAAATGCAGATACAACTCCTAAACAAATAGAGATTTTGGCAGCGTTGAAAGCCATGTCGGTTGACATGAGTAAAATTGCTGCATTGCAAAATGCTGGACCAAAGAGGTTCATGTTATACCCAAAAGATCAAGAAGTTCAAGTTCTAAACTTGACTCATTTATGGTTAGAGAGATAACAATGTTTGTCCATGACGCCCCTCCTATTGAAAGGGAGCTGGGCCCAAAAATGGTCGAGGTACACTTCCATGGCCTCCCATATTCAATTGATACTATAGAGTTGGAACTGAAGCTCCATCAAAGATTCCAAGTAACTAGCAAAGGGCATAAATATGGGAACTCTTGGGGCTTTGGTGAGACGGAATAACCACTGCAGTAAGACTTATTAGAGTCGAAAAAGACCAAGCAGTCAAGATACCCCCGTATTTCTATGTGCTGGGATTTAGAGTACGCTCATGGTACAAAGGATGTGAGCAGGACAGAAAATGCACAAAATGTGGGGAAAGGGGTCACGGTCCTTGGGATTGCAAAAAAGTAGACACACCCAAGACTCCATATGCAGATGCTCTGCAAAATAAGACTAACACAAATGAGGGATGGGTCCAGGTGGGCAATAGGAAAGAGCCTGTGTCTCAGGTTATCTTGCCCACTTTCATACATATTAACCCCTTTGACACTCTTATAACTGAGGTAGAAGAAGTGGTGGAAGCTTTACCAGAGGGAAAAATGCCTAAACCCCAACAAACCTCAACCCCAACCAAAATTAGCAACAAAAAGACCAACAAGAAGAGGAAGGCGGAGAGCCTCTCTTCCTCTTCTGAGGCTTTAGATCCTTTAGAAGATAGTGTCATAGAGACACAAATTCCAACCATAGAATCATCCAAAACTAACAAAACACCTAAGAGAACTGAGGAATCGAACTCAGACTCAACTCCGGAAAAAGACCTAGACTGTAATATGGACACCCTCACCTCAATGGAAAACAATGGAACTCAACAAACCAATGTTTTTGAAAATACTCTTTATTCTAATGTCACCAGTGATTTCGATATACCTGTCAGTGACACTTTATCCGAGAACAATGACCCAGGCTCCCCTCAAATGGGGGAAGATACAACTAATAATTTATAAACAATAGTCACTAAATTCTAATCACTTAAATTGGTGGCCACCTGGGAGGGAAAAAAACAGAAATGGAGGAACAAAGCTTCCGTTTGCTGTCAATAAATGTTAATGGATTAAATCTAGAAAAAGTTAATAAGTTAACACAAATAAGGAAATTTGACTTACTATTCATACAAGAGACACACAATGGACTAACAGACGAACTCAAAGAACAACTTGAAAGAAAGCTGGATTGCATTATAATTCAAAGTGACTATGTAGGGAGGGATAAAGGGGGAGGGATTGCAATTTTGATAAAAAATAAAGTAGGAGTTAAATGGGAAAGAATAGAGGAGGGGATTTTTTTAAAGGGAGACTTATTCATTTAAAAATAGAAAATTGTCATTTTTTAAACATATATATGCCAGCAGCTCTTAATATGAAACGAGCCTTTGCAACACAACTTATGGAGTACTTGGATAACTATATAGGGGAAAATTTGATAATAGGTGGGGATTTTAACTGGGTGGAAAATGACATAGACAGAAACACAAAAATTACACGTTCTGACTTAGAGATTATGGACATAATGAAACTGATAATGGAATCATTAGATTTGGTCGACATATATAGACGGTTGAATTTACTAAGGGTGGAATACACTTATACACGAGGGAATACATCAAGTAGATTAGATACATTTTGGGGCACACTTTTTGGAACAAATAAATATATAAAATCAGGGATATTAGATTATCAAATTTCGGACCATAAACTAATTTATTTAGAAGTAGGGATAACTAAAAGAATTAAATGGGGTAGGGGATCATGGAAATTAAATATAAAAATATTAAATACTGTGGAATTTATAGAAGAGATAAAAAGGGAAATAGAGGATTTTAAAAATAAAGGGAATAACGACATCATAGAAGAATGGGATAAACTTAAAGTTAAATTTAAAAAAATAGCAATTTATCATTCCAAATTAAGGGTTAGAAACTTTAAACTAGAAACAGAAGCTATAGAAAATTTAATAAAAACAACAACAACACAGAACACAAAAGAAACATTAGTATTAAGATTAGAAAAATTAAAGAAAGACTATCATAAAGGGAGGGAAATAAAAGCAGGTATATTTACAAACCTATATGAAACTGCAGGGGGTTTATATAAAAGGGAAGAATTAAGAAGAGGGGGGGGGGGAAAAGAACACTAGAAAGATTAAATACGGGAAGGGAAATACTTGAAGACAAAACTCAAATACTGGATTACATACGGAATTACTATAAAGACCTATATACTTCAAAGAGAATAGCAGACGAAGATATAGAAACATACTTACGTGAGACAAATTGTGAGAAAATTACCTCAGAACATAGGAACAAATGTGAGGAATTTATATCACAAGACGAAATAATAGAGACAATAGGGAAATTAGGGAAAAATAAATCACCAGGGAGAGATGGACTTTCTGCGGAATTCTATCAAAAATTCCGTGGGGAGTTGTCACCAATTTTAGAGTGGTTATATAATAATATCGCACTTAGAAATAGTAAAATGTCTAACACAATGAGGGAGGGTATGATAACACTAATATATAAGGGAAAGGGAAATAGGGATGAAATAAAAAACTGGAGACCCATCTCACTCCTTAATGTAGATTATAAAATTGTTAGTAAAATCTTAACGGAAAGGGTCAAAAAGTGTCTTGACCCAATTATAAATATAAATCAAACAAGTGGGCCAAAAGGAAGAGATATACAAAATAACATTTTAAACATTAAAACTATAATTGATCACATTAATATAAATGGTACTACTAGTGCTATGGTACTAATTGATCAAGAGAAAGCCTTTGATCGACTTGAGCAGAACTATATATATAAGACACTAGAAAAATTTGGATTTGGAGAAAATTTCCAAAATTGGACCAAAATTCTGTATAATGATATAAACTCGATTGTACAGGTAAATGGAGCAAAAACGGAAAAATTTGAAATTCAAAGATCAGTGAGGCAAGGTTGCCCACTATCTATGCTATTATACGTAATAGCAATAGAAATTCTTAGTACCAAAGTTAGGAATAACTCAAAAATAGTAGGGATAAAAGTTCCAAACATCAAAGAAGAAGTTAAGATGTTACAACATGCTGATGATTGCACAAACTTTATCCAAGATGGAAAATCCTATATTGAACTAATAAAGGAATTTGAAAAATTTGGGAAAGTTTCAGGATCTAAGATAAATCCTGATAAAACTGAAATTTTATTAATAGGGAACTGGAGAGGTAAGAAACATGATCTGCCTGCTCTTCTTATTAAAGACAATATAAAAACATTAGGTATAAATTTTGGAAAAGACGAACTGAAAAACAATCTAAGAGAAATAAAAGAAAGTTTTAAGAAAAATTTGACAATCTGGGCACCATTGCCAATATGCTAAATGGAACGAGCACAGGTTGCAAAGAATTACATGTATGTGCACTTAAATTACAAATTAAAAACAGTACACATAAAAAATGCAACACTAAAAAAAATAGATAACGATATTATTAAATACTTATGGGCTTTTAAAATACATTACACAAACAAAGATACTCTATACAGGGAGGGGAAAAGGGGAGGTCTAGGTCTCCCCCACCCCACCCTAATTAAATACACCAACATTTTAAATAGATTTAAGGAGATTCAAGTGGAGCCAAAAATAGCTTGGCAAGGGCTCTACATATATTATTTTGGTTTCTCTATGAAGCAGAGAAATGACATATATAGGAATAATAAATTAACAAAAATCTTAGATGTGCCAAGAAAATTAAGATCAATAAAAGATTTATTGTTTAAATATAGGGATGTAAAAGAATTTTGGGATACTGATACAAAATGCACATACAGATGGCTAGCACAAAACACAATAAATAAGGACAAAAATAAGGTAGAACAAAAACACATGAATATTAACTGGGATAGGGCATGGGGAAACTGGGTCAAAATTCGATCCATTAAAATGAAAAGTACCTTGTTCAAATACATGCATGATGCATGGTTGACAGGGGAAATAGCAGTGCGACGCATATGATCGCAGTGTCGCCAAAATGTCCACTATGCAAAAACTTTTCTTTTTCCAAAAAACATGTTATGACAGAATGTCTAACAAATATAACTGATAGAAACAAAATTGTGAATAACATTATACAAAATCAATTATATAGCAATATACAAATATTATATTTAGATGGCAAATTTCAAAAGATACTGTTAGACAAAATAACCTCATTTATAATTAGGAATATGATAGCATGCGGACCAATAAAAAATTATGGGGAAAATTTTAGATAAGGAGGGTTCAGGGAACTCAGGAGGAGAAAAGTACGAGCAATGAGAGCACGGGGCTATATCACATGGCGCTACGCGAAGTGGACAGGCCCGTGACAGAGTTTGGAATAAAGCTCACCTAGAGACATATCCACTATCAAAACAACTCACGGATTAGATAGGCTGTATAGTTTAGAATTGTTTCTTTTCCCAACAAAGCATGCTATCATATGAAATCACTGGTGATTTAATTGTTTACTCTGTGGAGATTTGTGAAAATCTACACAGAAAGCCCGTTTAAAGGGAAATATAAAATAATCTTTTGGAATGGAATAAGGAATTAATAATAAATAAATAAAGATCACAAAACAGATCGAAACGGGTGAAGTGCAAACAATAATAAAAAAATTGTACGAATCCCATTTCGATCCAAGTGATCTAGTATATAAATAAGGAATTTACCAAACATGGAACATAATAGAACTAACATTAAAACAATAGATTGGTTTCAACCATTTTAAATTTAAACTAAGACACCATGTTTAGTACCAAATTCAAAATTTTTAAAGTAATTAAATACAACTTAAATATATATATATTGAAATAAATACCGTTTAGTGGTATTTATATGGTTAGAAAAACTGGGAAATATTTGACAAGAATGGCTATCCTTACAAAAACATACAGTATTCATATGAATACATATAGCAACATACACATAGCACAACACAAATAGCATACACAGGATACAGGAAAACCCCTAGCCAGGGTTAACTTTAAAAGATAAAGACAGACACCCATGATGGACCTTTAGGTTCGGGTGGAAATGTCATAGGAAAACACTAAGGACCAAGATATCCTCCTATTATCATATAATCCCGATGGGAAAAAATTAAGGATAGGTTTAAATTAAATGGAATTTATTAAAAAACACAAAACTACATATCGGGGGGAACACACTCACACATGAAACTTTTTTATTAGTTTTTTCAATAGGGGGAGGGGGCATCTGTCTGGTGCCCCCCCCCCAAAAAAAATAAGCTCGTCTTTCAATTCTCCAGCCAAAGGGCTGTTACCGTGTTTCTGATACCGTAGCTGTTACCGTGTTTCTGATACCGTAGCTGTTCCCGTGTTTCTGATACCATAGCTGTTACCGTGTTTCTGATACCGTAGCTGTTACCGTGTTTCTGATACCGTAGCTGTTACCGTGTTTCTGATACTGTAGCTGACAATCGATGTTACCGTGTTTCTGATACTGTAGCTGACAATCGCTGTTACCATAGATCTGATAATCGCTGATACCGTAGATGTCAATGTTTCTGATACCGTAGATCTGATACCGTAGATCTGATAGCGTAGATGTCAATGTTTCTGATACCGTAGCTGCTAACGTAGTTGATACCATTTCTGATACCGTAGCTGTTAACACATCTGATACCATCTTTTGATAAACGTCTTTGATATCGTCTGATTTGTTGTGGGACATCTATTATTTGTTCCGGAACATCTCTGTATAAATATCTGAATGTGATTGAGCCGTTAATTTGTGCAAACGGAATTGAAGTATCTGTCTGTGTGTCGAACTGTCTGTTCGCCAACATCTGTGTCACGTGTAAATATCCGGAAAGCTAGAAGTCCGAGTGTCGGAGCTGTCTGAGTTGTAAAACATCCGGGTCGACATCTAGGGTAGTGAGGAACCGTTGGTTCTGGTAGATGTTGTATGTTGTCTGAACGTATAACTGTGGTGGATCCGTGAAGGGAAACGTCCGATAATAGTATTGGTCAACCCTAGGTTTTCGGGGAAACTGGGAGATTATTCAACTGTTGCTGAATCGTGCGGTTATACGGGGTCGAGACACATATGTGTATTGAAATTGTAATACAATTTAATACATTGTTGTATTTGCATGCTTATGTCAGATCACAATAATATTTCAAGTGATCGCATAGATATCAATAAAAGCTAGCAACTTGATTGAATACAAGTATATGGTCGTGCTAGTTATCGCAATCCATCGTGCGATAGTATAGTTTGTCGTTTGTGTTCATTTTTCGTAATTTATACTTGCATTAATTTAACTTTCGTAAAGGATCCTTGGATCTGTGTATAGTCCAAGAGATCCCTTTACATCTGAGATTCCTTTTGTATTAATATTTAATTTGTTAATGTATTGTGAATGGTTGTGAGTGTAATTGTGGGTTGAGTGCATGAATTATTGTGTTGTTACATCTGTATTTTTTTCATTTATAATTTATTACATAAATTTATATTTTCTTTCACAAATTGTGTTTGTATTGTTCATTTAATCCACCCTCCTCTCGGTAACAATTCTGTTACAGTTTTACAATACCACCACCACAACCCCCCCCCCGAAAAATAATACAACCAAAAGTAACACACTAATTAAAAAATATATGTCCTTGTGTAAATGAAACTGAGTTCAAATCCCGATGAAATCCAAAATGGATGGAGATTACATATGCTGTGGTCAGTGTCCTATTGATGTGTCAACAGGTCTTTGTTGAATCACATGAAATCATTGTCCAGTATTTAAATTCTGTATATTTCGATAACTTTTTTGTCCAAGAATTAATTTAGAGCACAAGTATTTCCAGCGAACAAAAATGTCTTAGAATCCAAATAATTAGAAGAAACCAAAACTTGTCTCAAACTGGTCATAAGAAAAAAGACTTCTACGTATCAAATATTTAGGTAATACTAAGGATGATAATAATTAATATTCTCAATACATCAATACAAAATCTAGCTTCGGCGCAAAACAGTTGTCGAATGTGGGTCAAGTCCACTGGGAAACACTAATTGATTTATGTTATTTGTCATGTATTTCAAGTATGGTCTCGAATTCACTTTTAGATACAAAGTTTCTATTATTAGTATTTACGAAAACCTTAACTGAATTTATATGTCACAGAATTAGGCGAAAATTGAGTTTATTTCTTCTTGAATTACAAACTAATTTTACCATTTTTTTTGTTTCGTCGTACATGCGTTACCTGGGGTGAATAAGTGTTTTTTTTCAAGGTAAGCGACGTGTAACGATTTGCATGTGCCTGACTACGAATCACTTGAAGTCAGGAACATTAGAATCACGCATGCACGGGAATTTTGCCGTGAATTCTGCTCACCTATTTGAGGATATATAAGGCAGAATAATTCTGATAAGATTACGAGTCCAAAAGTATCTTATCAAAGGAGAGATAGCTCGTCATTCTTTCTCCAGCCAAAGGAGGTGAGTGTTAAATTTATATTTCGTTTTATTGTGAATTTTATTCAGTTTATCATTTCATGTAATGATGCCTGTATTACAATGCAGATTTAAAACGTGGAATATTTGGAATTACTAGTCACTATTAGACTTTAAATGCAATAGCGTAATCTAAGTTTTAGATTGTTTTAGAAACAACTATTATTAGTTTGGTTTCTTTATTGTAGCTGAATTTTAGCTGAACGTCTCTGAATGTCTCTGAATTGTAGCTGAACGTCTCTGAATGTCTCTGAATTGTAGCTGAATGTGATTGATTGTGCCGTGATTATGCTGTTTAATTGTGCGATCAAATTGAGGTATCTGACTGTCTGTCTGTCGGATTGTCTGTCCGTCTACATCTGTCGAGATGTGTAAATATCCGGAAATCTAGAAGTTTAAATATCCGAATGTCGGAGCTGTCTAGAGATGCAAACGTCCGGGGTAGCATCTAGGTATTTGGGACCTGTGGTTCTAGTAGATGCTGTATGCTGTCTGTACGTATAACTGTAGTGGATCCGTGAAGGGCAAGTGGCCAATAAAAGTATTGGGTCAACCCTAGGTATTCGGAGAAGCTGTGCGGCGATTCAACAGTTGGTGAATCGTACGGTTGTATAGGGTCGAGACACATGTGTGTGTTGCAATTGTAGTTACAATTGAATACATTGTTATATTTACACATATTTACTTTGAATCACAGTAGTATTTCAAGGGATTACATGAATTTCAATAACAGTTAGCAACTTGATTAAATACATGTGGATGTTTGTGCTAGTTGTCGCAATCCATACGTGCGATAGTATAGTTTGATGTTTGTATTTGTTATCGCAATTTATACTTGCGTTAATTTAACTTTTGTAAAGGTTCCATTTTATGTGAAACATTTGTGTAGTCCAGGAAGTTCCTTGGATCTGTGTTTAGTCCAGGAGATTCCTTGGGTCTGTGTTTATTTTGTATTAATATTTAATTTATTTTTGAATTGTGAATGGTTGTGGAGTGTGATTGTGGGTTGAATGCATGAGTTATTGTGTTGATACATCATTATTTTCCATTAATAATTTATTTCATAAATTTACATTATCTTTCACATATTGTGTTTGTGTTGTTCATTTAAAGAGATTTTTTTCTAACATTCTACAACATTAAAAACAGCAAAACTCAAGACTATATCGTTGAATTACTCCCTCCCCCTGTGTCTGAACAAAAAAGTATAACCTTCGACATCAAATAATATGGCCACTTGCAGTTTCAGTCTCAATTGTACCAAAACATCTTTTATACATTCAACAGTATGCTTTGTGGAACAATCTCGAACAGGATACTCAGATTAGTATAACAGTGCTTTGAGCAAGTGTTTTTATGTCTTAATATAATTGTATCTAGAACAATGCCAAGTTTTATTAACCGAACATTGGATATATACAATCTAAGTTCATTAAAAGCTGATCTTGACTGTGTTCAACTTGCTGGCACTACGTTTTGTTCATGCAGTGAGATTGAAACCATCATGCACTTTTCCTGTTCGGTCCCCTATATAGTAGGCAATGAGGCGAGTTGAGAAATTTACTTTCAGTGTTTTGAGGGAAATGGCGATGCGAATGAAACATATAGTATTGTGTATCATGTATGCAAATATCAAACTGCTGCTGGACGATTTCAATACCCCCCCCAGCTCTCTCTCTCTCTCTCTCTCTCTCTCTCTCTCTCTCTGTGCAACCAAATAGTTTTCCTTTTTTTTGTTGCCTTGTTGAATATGTTGTAAATTCTTGTGTCGTGTAAGGAGAGGGCTAGTATAAGTTGTTAGAACTTACGCCCAATCGCATTGTCTTATATTGTGACAATAACATTTGTGTGAAACCAAAACAATGATAAAACTAAGAAAATATGGTAAAACTATACAAGAGTTTAAGCAGCAAGGTAAACAAAATGAAGTTGTATGGATTATAAATTAGGATTTTAATGCTTAAGTTTCAAGTATAAGTACCATGTACAGGTTAAGCAAACAAAACATAAAAATATCCCGTTGGTTTATTTGTTTTTATAGTCCTTCAAATTTGTATCCTAGTGTAAGAACTTCAAATTTGTATCCTAGTGTAAGACCTTCAAATTTGTATACTAGTGTAAGACCTTCAAATTTGTATACTAGTGTAAGACCTTCAAATTTGTATACTAGTTAGTGTAAGACCTTCACATTTGTATACTAGTTAGGGTAAGACCATCAAATTTGTATACTAGTTAGTGTAAGACCTTCAAATTTGTATACTAGTTAGTGTAAGACCTTCACATTTGTTTACTAGTTAGTGTAAGACCTTCAAATTTGTATACTAGTTAGTGTAAAACCTTCACATTTGTATACTAGTTAGTGTAAAACCTTCACATTTGTATACTAGTTAGTGTAAAACCTTCAAATTTGTGTACTAGTTTAAGACCTTCAAATCTGTGTACTTGTGTAGGACCTTCCAATTTGTATACTAGTGTAAGACCTTCCAATTTGCATACTAGTTAGTGTAAAAGCTTCAAATCTGTATACAGTATAAGACCTTCAAATTTGTATACTATTGTAAGACCTTCAAATCTGTATACCATTGTAAGACCTTCAAATCTGTATACTAGTGTAAGACCTTCAAATTTGTATACTATTGTAAGACCTTCAAATCTGTATACTAGTATAAGACCTTCAAATTTGTATACTAGTGTAAGACCTTCACATTTGTATACTATTGTAAGACCTTCAAATCTGTATACTAGTGTAAGACCTTCAAATCTGTATACTATTGTAAGACCTTCAAATCTGTATACTATTGTAAGACCTTCACATCTGTATACTATTGTAAGCAATATTTTACTCCTTTCCTCACTAGTATTTTGAAATTTATTCCTGTATCAACTATATATCATTGTTTTTTTATAATTTTTTTTTTTAAAAAAAGCAAGTTGCCGCTACTCAATGTCACTGGTGATGACAATTAGCACGTTTTATCAATTTATTCCCACGTAATGTACGTGAATATTGGCATTAATCAACCGAATTATGTCTGTTTGAATGTCTGCAAAACTTCAATAACGGCAACTCTCGCTGGCATGTGCTTAAACATATGATGTAGGCACGTGACAGCAACAGTTATCTTTCTGGCCGATCCGGGTGACAAAGATTACAGTGAGACATAAAAATGGGATCAAAATTCACTTCGTTATGTAAAATCTGTACAAAGTGATCAAATTATTTAAATCCGTTCTCATATTTATACTAAATGTATCAAACAATTTTGTAAAACTTGTGCAATATTTTCGAGGTTAAACTCAGACTGGTCTTCTGAATTAGTTAAGCATACGGGTGGTAGTTAACTCCAAGTCCAGACCTCAAAATTTTTAAATTAAATCTATTTTAAGTATCGCTGTAGAATTTTAAATTGATCTATTTTTAGACCCTGGCAGTTAACGTTCTCAATTAAATCTCTCTCGATTTGAAATATTTGAAACGTGCAAATTCATATGTATTTGTTCTATATTTTTGATTGTTATAATTGCACAAAGCAGCCGAATTTTAAGTTTTAAGGTAGGTCACGGGTTTTATTTTTAATGTTTATTTTAACACTGCTTTAGGTACTTATTATAACTGAACGAATAAAAAAAGAAAAGGAAAGTACCAGTACTTACTAATCAATATTACCTATAATTATCAATAATTTCTTTTCAACATAATTTAAACGTGTATGGTCATGTTATGAAAATCCCCTTTTCAACAATTAGATGCACCAACATGGTATGCGTGGCGCCATTTTACTCTTGGCCGTAGTGTGATTCTGTTGGATATATGACTTTATTTCATGCAAGGATGGACTGGAATGATTCATTTCATTGTCGATGAATAACTTAGGTACTGTTTTGTCAGCAACAATGAAATTAATTATCAAAGTTTTGATGTTATTAAAACTTAGTAGCTTGAAATTATTCATACTTATGCATGACTAATCCACAGGGGCTCGTATCGTTGCTTACAAACGACCGGTCCTACATGTACTATATAATTACTTAATCAGAATTTATTAATCATTAGCAACAGGGACGCCGCTAGAGGGCACTGGCGATCAATATTAACGTTTTCTCAAAATTTCAACCTCATTTCACCTGGTACTTTCTCCGCTTTAATATGTAAGAAGCCGACATTATTACTTCCGAATGTATTCATGGTTGAAAGGTCAAATGTATATAATTAACGTATATGACATTGGGCCATTTCTACAACTTATTCAGCGGAATAAAACGAAAACCAAATTTTTCAAAACGCTGTAAAACTAATTAAACGAACAAATACGTTCACTTACGCCTTGTTTTTAAATACTTTGGAGTTCTTTTTACGAGAATAGTGGTAAAATATGTGTGAATTGGAAAACCCACAAAATTAAAGGTCACCAATGCCAGCAAGAACGATAACTCTTTACGTACAAAATGTAAACAATTGCAACAATACGACATAATTTGGATTAAAAAACACACGAAAATTTGATTGTATGAAAAGGCAGACGTTTATAGCAATGAATAGGATTATAGAGACGTACTGTCATTCACGATACCCAACTTATTACAAAATATTTGTACGATGTTTGTTGTGTAATATATTTTCGATGTTAGCTGGTCTAACTAATGAATGGCGCTTGTACTTTTTACCTCTTTGAAACGTCACACTCAGTGACATCAGTTTCTAAAAATAGCTTTTCGGACAAGGCGAACCAGTGTAATGACTACCAGTAATACTTTCCGTATTATTGTTCTTAATGAAAACGATGTACAGGCGCTTAATTTGTTCACCTGAATATAGATGAGCATTCTAATATTCAGTTACAGCGATGGTTAGAATGTCGAGGCTTGACCAAGAACGGGAAAAGAAGCATACTGCTTAAAAGGTGAGTAAAAACAAATAATACAGTGGGTTTTTTTGCTGACTACGATCGTTATAGTTTCTTGTGTGGTGCATTTTATATCTTGTATTTTTAATACTCTTTTGTATGCAAAGTCTTGTAAATAACAGAAATGTCGATTGTCTCCTGTTTGCCGTATATATATATATATATATATATATATATATATATATATATATATATATATATATATATATATATTAGAGCTGTACCGATGTCACTTTTTGCCGATTATGCCGATACCGCGTATAGCCGATTATCAAAATTACCGATACCGATTATGAGACCGATTATTTGATTATCATATTATGTACTCAGGTATAAGCCGACAAATTTAGAAAACAATAAAGGCCTGGAAGGGGGGGGGGGGCATATCCGTGGGCCAATGTCAAAACTTTACAGGTTTTAGGTGTTTTTATTGTCTATTGTAACGGCAGTACATCTTGGGACAAAAATATCCGTGTTCTAAGACATAGGCATGTTAAAAAAGTGACCCGAAAATTATTAAACTTTTATAAAGTACTATTTATTATTGATTTTGTTATTATTTTGCATGTGCATATTTTCTGATTTCCACACCACGAAATTACATAAAGGTAAAATACAGCCTTCATAATTCGCGGGTCGGTCGAGTTTACCAGGGAGACCATATACTCTAATGTACAGTACTTACGCAGTGCAAAGTGTGCATAGCGTCACTTAAATCCTTTTTTATTCCCAAATATATTAGTTGCAGATTTTGCTTTATTCGTTGTTTCGACCAAAGTGTATTCTTTCAGATAAAATTTCAGCTAATCTGTAATAGCTGTTTCATTTACTACGAATCACCTCTCACGAGTTACTCATTTTCAATGATATAAGCGATCCTACAAAATGAGGTAATATTTTGAGTGTACAAGGGACACAACCGGTATAATTTACATCTTCACGCAGCGTGTTAATAATAAAGGCTAAATTTCTCATATAGATCAACTAAGATCAACATCAATCAATTTTAGTTTTGTCTTTTGGCTGAACAAACATGTAACTTTCCACACAATGGAAAGCTTGATGTTTCGCGGCACAATAAATATGTTCTAATCACTATGTAAATTGAGGCAATGCTTTTGAGTTTATTGCCGACTTTCTATGAGCAAAGGTCGTCGGCTTGCTTTGACGACAACAAATACTCGTTATTGCTGAGGCAACATCAGATAATTGTAAAACATTGATATAGAATTGTTTTATTTGTTTAGTATATGTCGGTGCTTCAAAGGTACAGTAAAACCTGTTATGACTTATGAGAGACCGCCCCTTCTGCCAGATGGTGGCTTGGTGAAACACTAACAAAAGAAATAAAAAATAATTTTAAAAAATCCGGAAATGATTCTCACTTACTAGTATTAAAGACAATGAGTTCGTTCACCCTCCAGGCATTACGGATTAACTGAAAGACAGACGACGTACTCAAACCTACACTGAAGCCCTTTCAAACAATTTCTCACTGGGACATAATGACATCGGTGTTTTGTGAGTTTTCATAAAGATAAAGAAAAAACACAAACCTCAAAATTGACTGTGTATATATCCATCATTACTCCCTTTGATGTTAATCTTACTGGCTATTCACATGACTTTGGCACTACAATGGCAGTTAGCCACATGTACTTTAGTCTGGTTTACTGCAGTTTACAAATGTTACCGGACACTGGAGTTGAAAATTTCGCACAACTGGCAGCAAGATAAATTCTTTTTAAATACTTTATTAGAGCAATCTCTTTGTTACAAAGGATTAATTGATGGTTCGATTTGTTTATCTCGATATATGGTATTCGACTATACAGTAGTGTTAGTTAATGAGCAACTTGTTTGCATACTGCATTTATCCAGAGTTCTAGTGTTACAAAGGATTAAGTTACGGTCAGTCAAAACACGACTGTATATACAACTTTTATCAGGAAAAATTGGTTATTTAAAAAAATTATTTGCATCGGCACCGATTATTTTTGTCGATACCCGATTATACCGATTGTGCTAATAATCGGCCCGATTACGCGTACGGGCGATTAATCGGTACAGCTCTAATATATATATATATATATATATATATATATATATATATATATATATATATATATATATATATTAATCATCCAAACCAGAAGTGACTTTGACATGTGTTTAATTTATAATTGTACATTCTTGTATGGTTATGTACCGTTTGAAACAACAAGGCACCCCATTACACCCACCGATACGGTAAGATTCAAATTTACGAGTGCAGTTTATTATTGTTGTTATTATTGTTCCAGTGCTTATATTATCCTTTCAGTATTGATATTATTTTAATCTCAAATTGTCCCAGTAATGTTGTCATAATTGAATGGAAATATAAGTAATAAACGTTGCTGTTATCTGGTGGGTTTTTTCCTATTGTTATTCCTCAACTCATTATTATTATTATCGGAAATAATCCCGGTAATTTTGTCATAATTTATCTAAATATAAGTAATAAAAGTTGCTGTTATCTGGTGTTTTTTTTTCTCCTAATTTTATTCCTCTACTCATTATTATTATTGGAAATAATCCCAGTAATTTTGACATAATTGCATGGGTATGTAAGTAATTAAAGTTACTGTTATATGTTACTAATTGTTTTTGCTATTGTTATTCTTCTAACTATTAATTGTATTATTGTTCATGACAGACTCCAAGACTATCAAGGCAGGGAAAGACAGGGATATCAGTTTCATCACCAATACATATGTCCTGAATACTTCGAGATAAACATTCCAAGGGAACTGCCCCGAATTAAATGATCTCAATGTAATTGATGTATTAAACATGTAAAGAAAGAGGAATGTACATGTAAGATAGTTAATGTTTATATTTTGCTTTGTGTATCAATTTAAACTCTGCTTAGTGAATGTTTCGTAATGCATATAGATATAGAAGGTTTTAATTAAATATGGCTCTTGCATCATTCTACAAAACTTGGCATATATATTCAAGATATTTAATTTATTCAAGAAATATATCAATGTAGGTTGATTTGGTAATATGCATTAGTGATTCCATTACCTTTTTCTGAGTTTCATGTCTAATATGGTAACAAAGTTTTTAAAAAATGAGAAAATTTATGTTTATTTTCATGTCATATATTTATGTTATGTGCATAACAGATTTTCTTAATTAAAAAAGTGTATAATTTTTGTCTGGCATTATAATTGTCTGAATGTACACAGTAATACAAAAACAGCTGTTTCAAACGATGATAGCTAGCCTTAAAATGATAAAATCACGTTGGCCTTTCTCTCTCATTGTCAGGCTTTGGAAAATCGTTTCCAAATCAAATGAACCAAACACCATCTTTCTGGTATCACGAATCACTTGTACATGAGCGATAGCAACAATGCTTAGTAGTCACCATATTAAAAAATAATTACTTTTCCAAAAGAATATATAACTTGATTATAACTTTCAAAATGCTGCCAGCATCAGTGTTACTTTGCGTCGCTAGCGGCTTTGTCCGAAAACAATATGGCCACAGACGGAGGCAATGACATCATGGTTTATTTTTAGCACAAAGCTGAATTAAGTACAAGCGCCATATGCACGATTGGTTGTAAGAGTAACATACAATTTCAACTTGGTATGACTCATGAATATTTTATTAAATGCAAAAATGTTGGGGGGTGTTGATAACAAGGCACATAAAGTCTTCAGAAGTACCTAGAACATAAAAAACGAATTTATTCTTGAAGCTGAATGTTCATAACACATTTTTATATAGCCATATGAAAAAAATATGCAAGTTTCAGCATGAAATAACATGAGGTCAAGAATTTTAAAAAAGTGACTAAATACCAATATTAAAAATGGTGGACAGTACATGTGTTTGAATGCTTCCTGTGAATTTATTTGAAAAGATATCATATAAAGTTGGGTTCATTTTTGAAATCTACACACTCAAATTAAGCAGAAAAAAATTCCATTTTAAAAGCAAGATATAATTTCAACTTGTGTATGACTAAAAAATATAGTGTTTAATGCAAAAACGTTTGGGGGTATGTGATGAAAAGGAACGGGGGCTTCTGAATTACCTGAAACATAGAAAAAGTCAATTTATTCTTAAAGCTGAATGTTCACAAAACATTTCTATATAACATAAATGTAAGAAATATGCAAATTTAAGCTTGAAATAACATGAGGTCAGGAATTTTTAAAAAAACTGACAAAGACCAATATTAAAATTGTAGACGGTACATGTGTTTGATTGCTTCCTGTGAATTTATTTGAAAAGATATGATAGAGATGGGTTCATTTTTTTAAAATCTGCACTCAAATTATGCAGAAAACATTCTTTTTTTTTATATATTCTGTAATCATGAAACAATCATCCTCTGCTGCTAATTAATCTTTATTCTAAGAAAGAATAAAAAAAAATAATAAACTATGTTTACTTTAACTCTTAGATACAAAGTTTCTTTTCTTAGTGTTTACGAAAAACGGAACTGAATGTCTGGAAAATGTCAAATCCAGTAAATAAAATAACATTACAATAGCGTGTAAAATTGTTTTAAAACTAACAACAAAGAGTAAATTAAATCAAATGTAAATTAAATCAAAGATATAAATTAAATAAAATATACATAACACTTAACAAATAATGATAATAATATTAAAATATAGTATTTTGAAAAGTGGCATATACTTTTTTTCTTATTATTTCAGGTAACTGAACATCCTTGGTATGGACTGTGTTGGGTATGTGACTTCTTAATCTTAATTGATATATAATCTTTCACTTTTTAATTTTGGCAAATGTTTGAAAATATCAATGGAGTAATATTAGGTTACCATTTAATTTGTGACTGTAAACCAGTCTATTGCATTTCAGTTATGAATGTAAACCAGTTTATTACATTAAATTTATGAATGTAAACCAGTTTTTTGCACTTAATGTCTAATAATAGACCAGTTAATTACATTTAAGATGTGAATGTAAACCAGTTTATTACATTTACAGTGTATATCCATGGGGTGCAAGACTGAGAGTCATAAATCTTCTTGATGTTGAAACCTGGGGTCAGGCAGTGAAAAACAAACTTTGGTATTAAAGCTGTAGGTCAAATAAAAATTTGGGGGTCTCTGAAGTGCAAACGAGGGTAAAGGGAAACACTTAAAGGCATACAACCTAAGTAAAAACGAATGAAATTATATATTTATTTTTTCAGTTCACGATTACTTAATTAGATGAATAATTACGATTCAGGCTGTTTCTGAGGCCGAAATCAGGCTTGTATCGGAAATTTTGTGATAAAAAACGCGATTCTGAATTATTGTCTGCAGACAAAAATTCGCTGTTTGCCACGCCTATATTCATGTAACCTCTGTGTTGACCTCTCCCGAAGATTAAGAATTTTAGCCATGCGCAAACATGTGTTTACAAAAATAATGGCGTGTTCACAACTAGATCGAAAACCAAAACTTAGATTCTGAAAGGAGGGGAAAAAAAAGCTCTTTGGGCAAATTATGGCAGCACACACATTTGTATTAGTGACCAGCATGAACGATGGGATAAAAAGAAGTCCACTTTGAGCCTGGAAACTAATCCAGAGGTCGCCAAATTCTTGCTGGATACTGGTGTCATGGTGAGTCTCAATTTTGCAATGAACAATCAAGTTTTTATACCGCTATTTTCTATCTGTATTGTTAACTCATTATCAAAACTCTTAAAATAACATATTTTATATAAACTGGCATTATTCCATTTAGCTTGAAATAAAATGCCACAGCCCTGCAACAATATCGCTGAAAACCGCATGTACGTACACCACTGCTGCTATTTTTGAGGCTCTCAAAGGGGTATTAATGATCATCACTTTCGCTCGCAACCATAAGACTTTATTTAGAGGCAAGCAGTCACTTGTTTTTGTTTTTTTTTTGTTTTTAAATAATAAAAAAATTATATATAATGTAAATGATGATGGCTGTAAATAAAAGTAATGCAATACAGTTAAGTATATATTATGCATACTATTATTTGTAAAGTATATAATATTATTGTGTCTAATAAAACATTTATTTTTCCTTGCTATATTAGGTAATGAATTGAATGGCAGTGCAAGGAAAACATCAGAAAAATGTCACAGAAGACATGGCCACAACTTCTACACCTGGGCCAACAATTCATAGGAGACAAATTCCTGCTGTATCTGATATAACCACATCATAATCAGATATGGCATCTGTGTAAGTACATGTATTACTACATTTTTTTAAAATTTTATGTATATTTACTTGTTTACAAATATTTTGGTAGATGCACATCTAAGGATTTACTTGGAAATGTATCATTCTATATTAGTTTAATATTTTGCAGTTGGTAAAGATTGTACATTTTGTTAAAATCTGGTTTGTTTTATTTAGAAAAATATTTTTGTTGTAAATTGTTTGTTGGCATATGTCTATTTTTTGTTATTGATCTGTTCCTCATCATGCTGTATGTATTTTAGTTAAAGGGCCTCAAGGGAGAATAGTCTTTGACTAAATTAGTCACCCCTTTAAATAAGTTATTATTATTATTTCTTGAAGCATTATCATTCAGGTGATAATAACCAAGATAAATGATAATTTCTTTTGATACAAAACTAAACATTCCCAAGTTCAACATTAGTATTTACACATTTCAACATTTTATTTTAAGGGATTCAGTCTTGTCTGAAGTTGATGGAAAAGTCTAAACGTTTTATCAACCCATTTGAGGAAGTATACTAACAAAAAAATTTGTGATACATACATAAAAGAGAATATTTGAGTTAAGTATCCTAAAAAAAACAACCATTATGATACATGCATGATATATGTAACTAAACTAAAAGTAATGTATAGTATTGTATTGGTATTTGTGGATGGTTTTTGTGTATGAAACAGAAAGCTGCTCCCACAAAAGCTTTCTTTTCTGTGTATTATCAAAAAAGTAAAAATTGTGTATTTACAATTTATCTTAAATATAGTATCAATGCATAGTTGAAATAATGAAGATATACTGGTTATCACAGAAAGAAAATGAATACATTGTATTATAAATACAAACCACACTAAGGCCATAGTTATGGTATGTCCATTTAATACACATGACATGGAGAGGGCAAGGGGGTTTACCCAAATGAATATGCTTGTGTATGGGGGTGGGTGGTCTACTGATAATATACATACACATATACCTCTATAGTAATTTGTCTAATATGTAACCTGCTTGACTGGGTTCAGTTGGCGTTTGAGTTTTAGTGGACAATAGACAAACTTTTTAAAGTTATGCTGCTTATTTCTTTGATGCAGCCAGACATTCAACATTGGTGGATTATCTGTTACATTAAATACATATTATTGTTAATCCTTGATCTTTTCTGTGTGGATTAAATATTGGCTGTTCTACAGAATGGGGAGGGCAATTGCATGTATGCAGATGGTGTGTGTGTAAATAAAAAGTATGCATGTGTACAGGGAGGGAGGGATCAAGCTTTGCCCAATTTTTGCACACATGTCCATAGTTGGAATCAGATTTTGTTTCTATACTTTTTACTTTTTTGCTTGCAATCTAATTCACACCGGTCTGAGCTATACACATACAGGTGAACAATTGCAAAAGTAGGATAAATTGGGGATGGAAGTAAAAAGTGGCCAGGAGGAAAATGATGGGTCAGAAGAAGGAAAAACTCCCACTTTTACCCTTATGCCGAATGATGTTTCTAGCACACCTAGGTGTATATCTAATCAAATCTCTTGGAAACAGATGTATTTCAATGTATTCAAAATTAGCCCACAAATGCGCTCCCTACCCCCAGGTGACAAGGAAAAAAAAATAGTATGGGTGGAATGAGTTGATTATTCTCTATCTGTATAATGCTACTGTACATTGGCATTTTCATCGAAACAGATTAACGGGGATTTATAAATGGTAATAGTTCTCTGCATCTGAATCAATTTATTTATTTAGTCATTTTACTTTGTTTCAGAAGTACAGCAGAACTGGAGAATTTCCAGAAGTTTGATTTTATTGTATGCCTCCAAAAGACATTCATATAAGCCATCAGCTTTCAGAGCTAGGAATCTGTTGGCAGCTCTTGATTATAACAATCATATTGACAGAGATGTGATTGTAAACACAGATGGAACAATAAGGTAATAAACTTTATTCTTGTTAACGTAATAATTCATCTTTGTTAAAATATTAATGCTTTACCTGAAAGTTGATAAACCATCTGTTTGTGGTACAATTTTATCTTTTACAGAAGACATTTTTTAAAATAAATTTCAAAAACCAATTTTGGTTAGAATTAGTCTAATGATATATGGGTAAGGTACAGATTTGCTATTTTGACATTTTCATCTGTAGCAAAATGATTTGTTACATGTAATTGTATGCAGTTTTTATTTGGACTTTTGAGAATTAAAAAAATATAAAATGACATTGTCAGTGAAATGTTTGCATTTTCTTGTCAGATACCAAAGGTCATTCAACAAAAAAGTGAGAGATGGTCTGCATACCCAAAGAAAGCTGATCAACAGTACCTGTATATTCCAGAAGTAAATATGAAAATATTGAAATGAGGTTAGATGATAGAGTTGGCATGAACCAGCCAGTTGTTTTGGACATAAATGATCCTAGGTGAATATCTGATGTACTTGCTCCAATACCACCACCACCACCTACAGAAGAGATTGTTACAAAGCAGAAATCTCATTTTAAGTTAAAATGATTTAGGCCTTTTAGTCAGGTAACACCTGTTGATATCAAATTATTATGGAGAGACTATTCTAGTGATTGCATGGTAAAAAATGATCCCTACCATGGACCCATATAGACTTTGATTAAGTCTTTCTTGAAGTGCCTACCATGAGCTGAAGTCCAGCATCTGTTTGATTTCCAAATAGCAGTATATCTTCAGACCACTGTTGATTATGTTCTTAAAGCTTTTAAAAAAACATGCATTTGAACAACAAGATGTAAGACCTTTTCTAACTTTTCATACCCATTGCATTTATACTTGTCTTATATGTATGTTTAGATTGAGGTAAATGCAGTGTATTTTGGCCATATGATGTATAAAAGAAGCACAGCAGAGGCTATACATTGTAAATCATTTAAGACTTATAGAAGTAGCAAGATTAAAATCATGTAATTACAAGTCTGTATTATTGCATAATAAAGTACTTTTTAATAATTTTATTTTCTAAATGTTTTGTGTAAAATTGCAGTCAGAAAGATTTCTAGTATACTTTGAAAAAGAAAAAAATGTACATTGGAGCAAATGACTTCAATCCATACTCTTCATCTTGATTTAATTGCTCCCGCTAAACATGCCATTAAAGTTTCACATACAGTTTTAAACTAATTTTATAAAGAAAATAATGCTGTTAACTTCATTCTTTTTTTAATTAATAAAATAAATAAATTAGAAATGATATTCACCGACTATATTTGTTAACAAATTACTATTTACATACTGGCCAAGTTGTTAAGAGCATCCACCTCATATGCAAGAGGTTGGGGTCCTTGATCCCTGGCCAAGTCTTACCATACACATAAAAATGGTATTAACAGCTGCCTCATTTGGTGCTCAGCATTAAGAGGTTAGTGTATGGACTGGTTGTCCTACTGTCAGGATAATGTAACTGGGTGGGATGTCATGCTACATGTCTGCGGCATGATGCCTCAGTGCTAGACATCACTATAAACTGCCACACTTCAAACATCATAGCAATATGATTCAAAAATTGTTCAAGGTATGTTAAAAATCCAAATCACACACAGTTACAATTTTGAAACAGAATTTGGCATATTTCTATCACTGTATAGTAGGCCCAATTTCATGAACTTGAGCAGTGATATATTGTTGCAAACAGGGTTAATGGTCAATTAGCAATTAAAACACCCCTGTGAATGTGTAAGAGTTTGTTTGTCTGTGTAGGCTAATTAGTATCAACACTGGTAGCATGACCCCTGCATTCCTGAATTTGATATGTATATCTGAGCCAGTTTTGCATTGTACTTCGTACATTATATATACTAATCAGTATGTGTGTGTGTGTGTGTGTGTGTGCCTAGCTACCCTAATTTTAAAAGAAATGCAATAGGAAACATACATGGGGGTGAGGGCATGGGCTTAATTTCAATATTTGTTTCTCTGCAGTAGTTTGTTTAGGTGATGTACTAAAGTTTCGCATTGATTAAATGGTAATCACTTTTGTCAAAAGTATAAAAAACAAGCACAAGATACTAAAACATAAATATAATTTCTATAGAACTGTCTAGTATTTTGGAATGGGATGTCTGTAATCAATCTGTTTATAGTAATGGTACACTAGTTTCTCATATAAAATGTCTCTGAGAGACAAAGAGAAAGGAAGAATGGAGGCAGACATTAGACGGACTGGAGGCAATTGGACTATCAGTCCAGAGAAAGATCATACAGATGAGTGCGAACACAGGACAGGAGGAAAATCAATTAGTCAGATGATAAAATAGGCCATAACTTGGTCGAGTTAAAGAAGAGTGATAGGGTTTTAATTTTAGTTTCATTTGAGAGATTACTGTTATTTAATGATATTAAATTGTTGTTTATTTGACTTTCACATTTTGTGTATTCATTAATTTAACTGTCAGCACCACTGACTGGGAGCTCTGAGCATTGCATCTCTCTATCACTACTTCAATTCCTCATAAAAACAAGCCGGGAGGTCTTTTGTAATAATTTAAATAATATTGGGAGCACCCAACCCAACCTAAATAACACTGAAAATCTCTATATATTATATGCCATAATTATTCTTAGATGATATCCTTCATTTTTATGCCTGACTGTACTCTTGAATTAAAGTTATGTCTGTACATGTACATTTGTACATATATAAGTTTAGTACATTACATAATATATAACACTTGTATAGTGTATGCAGTTGTGTATATTCATCTGGGTATTTGTATAAAGGGTATAATTATTTCTATGGTAAATGAACACATTTAAAAAACTGAAAATTTGATGCATTTAATTGGTGTCAAGTATATTTGATTTAGTTGTAATAAGACGGCTGATGATGCACATATTATGTGATATAAGCATTTAATGTTGCTTTTGATGAACTAGTATTTAAGTCTTAAAAACCTTATTCTGTTTCCAGAGCCAATTTTTTTCACATGTAATTGAAATTAATGAGCAGTATCTGGATAGAATAGTATCCTAGTGTTTGTAGTTCTGTTGATATTTACAAGCCAATCTTTATTCATGAAACACTGCAACAAGTTTTGCTTTCTCAACTCATGACTATGCGTTATTTATCATTTAACTTAATGTGTTACTGTATATGCACAATTAAAATCATGTTCACCAGTGTACTTTTGTTGTTTACATCCTTTGCATCCCAAGACAATGCTAGTCAACTTCAATTCATGTTTTTAATAAGCAGTCTCCTCACAGTTGCTTTCAAAACATAGCCATACATATAATCATTTTTTAGTGGGTAGGTAGCTAAAACAATGTTTAACAAAACTTGTTCATGCAAAATAAAAATTGCATACTACAAAAGAAATGCTTTATACAACTTAATATAAACATATATTTCATTATTCACACATCATATCATTGGATAGATCACCCAAGTCTTCCTTGAGTAAATCCAAAATGGTACTGGCCAAAATCATTTATCCATTATACGCCATACACAACAGCTTGGAATGACATGTCTGTTGCCAGTACTCAGGTATCCATAAAGTCCATAAAATAAATTGCCTATTAGCAGTATGCCATTTCCCCCATTGGTATTATCATCTTCTGCTGCCTTTTAATAGTGGTTCTGATTACAATGATACAAACTATCACATTTTTAGTTGGTTTATCTTACAACGTAACACAATCTCACAAACACGACAAGTAAACACTTTAAAGAATCGCTCCTTAAAGAAACCTCTTATTGTCAGGATTTTCCCTACTTCTTGTAATTTATCATATATAATGAGAAATCTATAAGCAATACATATATTGTGGGTGACTATAAAGAACTAAGGAGAAGGACAGACGAAGAATAGGGCAATAATTACTCAAAAGCGAACATATGCTTACCTCGACTTCACGTGACACTGCGATTACGGAGAATATCGGTAAATTCCGTTTCTGCATAATTAATTAGCAATCCGTACAGAAAATCGTTATATTTTCATTGATTGAACTTACAGATGTACATTTTTTAAAACTGAATGACCTGTAATTACTCATTATTTCTACTATACTTTTCATAATATCATGCATTTGCAAGAACAAAAAAGTCGAAAATCTTAGGTTGTATGCCTTTAAAATGTAATCCAGTCTATTACATTTAATTTGTGAATGTAAACCAGTGTATTACATTTTATTTATGAATTTCAACTAATCTATTACATTTCATTGCATTCAATGTAAATCAGTCCATTACATTTAATTTGTGAATGTTGACCAGTCTACATGCATTGTGTTTAAGGGGGCACTCACCAGTTATTATTTTCTTTTGAGAGATTGACCTATGTAGGGTTTCCATTTAAAACATGCACAGTGGAGAGAATATAGATTGATATACCTCTACGCTACTGTAAGGTAATATGGATGGCATTTATTTGGATATTGTACTTTTGGAAATTATTCATTATCTAAGCACACTGCTAACCAAAATGACTGATCCCTTGTGCTTAAAAAAAAAAATCAGCCTGAATTAGTCTAAAGAGTAAAGTACACTACCATCCTTAGTAGCTCTTAAAATAGGGAAAATGAATTTTGCCAGACTAGACAATACCAGCTTTTGAAAGTGAAATGTTTTGTTTTGTTTTTTATGGTTTGACGCCATTTTTCAGCACAATATAGTCTATACATGGCGACCAGTATTAATGGTGGAGGAAGAACCCGGAAAGAACCACTGATCCACGAGAGCTAATGGCAATCTTTCTGACATACCCACATTGGCCGAAACTGAGACTCGAACCGAAGCAGATAGAGGTGAGATGGCAGTGATCCTTAACGTACAGTGCTTTAGATCACTTGGCCACTTGGGGCCCCGAAAGTGCAATGAATTAATTAACTAATATATAAAATGTAAAAAGTAAGTGAAAATGACCAAGAGAAACTAGCACTTTTTTTGGAAGGTGCACATCTTTAGTCAGGCCAAGCTTTATACTCTATTACTAGTGATGGGAATCGGTCAGAAATTCATAATCGATAATTTGTTTACCTTAACCAACTGATCATCGATTATTATCGGTTACTAAGAGCAAATTAAATTTTTATTATAGTAATATCTTTGATCAAGAGTTCAATATGTTTAAAAATGTACAGGAGTAATCTCTTTTAATGACATGTATACTTTAACCTGACAATAATATTATATTGTGTGTTGCTTTTGTTCAATGACTTTGTTAAATGAATGCAACTTTTTATGGCTGATCAGTCATATATCACTGAAATACTGACAATCCCCCAAAATTCGTTCATATGTGATGTGTCTATAATTTAAAGTAAAGAAGGACATGATTTTCTTGTTTGTCATTGTTTATATATACTACAAAAGATGTTGCAATTTAACTGAAACAAATCAACAAATGTCTTTAAATTTATTAACTCTACAATGTAACAACTTGACCATGTAATAATAACTATATGTTCCTAATCATGACTCATTATATATTTTATTTGTAGTTGTGAAGGGATTAATAAATTTCAGGTCAACTTTAGCGCCTGGGAGTTTTACTAACCTTTGTGCTTTGCATACACCTAAAAGTAGTCTCCCTTTACACACAATCGATTATGGAGTTTCACAATCAATTATCTTATTGGTTTGCTCAACCAACTGAACAACACTATCTATAACCCACATTACACCCATCCATCACATACCAAAATAAAAGGAATTCAAGTTCTTTTGAACTATACCTAAGATATACAAGATCTTTTTAAAATAACCAGTATAAAATTCTTTTTCTTTAAAACTGCAAAATATGAAACTATAGAAAGCCACCTAATTTGTGAATGCAAACCAGTCCATTACCTTTAATTTGTGATTGTAAACCCCAGTCTGTTACATTTAATTTCTGACGGTAAGCCAGCCTATTACATTTAATTTGTGAATGTAAAACAATCTATTACATTTAATTTCTGACGGTAAGCCAGCCTGTTACATTTAATTTGTGAATGCAAAAGAATCTATTACATTTAATTTCTGACTGTAAGTCAGTCTATTAGATTCAATTTGTGAATGTAAACCAATCTGTTGCATTTACGTCATTGTGTAATTTTCATATTTCCAAATTGCTTGTCTGCATAGAAGTCTACAAGATGGAATAAACATTGTGACAATCCCATTGATGACTGTGTCTATATTACACACTAAATCATTAGATGGAATAGGCATTGTGACAATTCCAGTGATGACTGTGTCTATATTACATACTAAATAGTTAGATGCAGTTCACATTGTGACAATTCCAGCGATGACTGTGTCTATATTACACACTAAATCATTAGATGGAATAAGCAGTGATAATTCAAGTGATGACTGTGTCTATATTACATACTAAAAATAGTTAGATGGAATAAGCATTGTGACAATTCCAGTGATGACTGTGTCTATATTACACACTAAATCATTAGATGGAATAAGCATTGTGACATTTCCAGTGATGACTGTGTCTATATTACACACTAAATCATTAGATGGAATAAGCATTGTGACATTTTTATTGATCACTGTCAATATTACATACTAAATAGTTAGATCGAATGCAGATTGTGACGATTCCAATAATTATTGTATTGCACCCTATTTTCATTTTACTAACACTGGCATCAAGTGAATATTTAAAAAACAAATGACATTTATCGTCTTTTTCACATCAGTGGAGGTGAATACAGTTGGGAAACAACAGACCACAGAAATTTCCACATTGTCTTTCTTTCATCAAGTCTCATTATCTTGGACAAAGTTTGTCATTGTCATAATGGTTCATACAGATTAAACTGTTCTTTTTTATAATTGTAATCATTCCACATGTTATATGTTTACAAAATGTGAAGGAAATGAAAATAATTATCACGATGTTTTGGACAGTCACTGTAATGTCTAATCTTAATCTGAGTCTATCACTGATTAACTCATCCGACCATTCGTCCAAGCGAATTCAAGGCTTTCATCTGTCAACAATTGCATGTTATCGATCTGAAGTCAATATTTCTGATCTCATTTCAAACATGCTTTGGTTTATATCATTAAAATGTAGAGACAAGCTCAATAATGGGAGAGATCTGTGCATACTATATTGGATTTTGCTTCTGATTGGTCAGAATTGGTTAACATTTTTACTTCTGACGTTCTGTGGAGGTCATATTTCTGATATGATTTTGATCATGCTTGTCAAGGTATCTAATGAGTTAATTAATAAGATCTGGATTGTTTTTATAATGACTGAGAACCATACATATTCATGAGCTAATGTGTGATCAGTTAAGTGATAACCATGCATATTCATCAGGCAGGATGTTGTGCAGTATTATTTAGAAAAGCTCATTCATATTTTTCCATAGGAATGCAGTAACCTATAATTCTAATTAGTCCAGATAAGTGGCTTTCTAATGGTTTTATTTTCATGTTTTCCCATGGGTCTAGATAAGTATTATTCTAATGGTTTTATTTGTATGTTTTCCACTGGGTATTGATAAGCGGCATTCTAAGGGTTTCATTTAATTTTTTTTTCCACTGGGTCAAGATAAGTGGCATTTTCATGTTTTCCAATGAATCTGATAAGTGGCAATCTAATGTTTTCTACTGAGTCAAGATACGTGGCATTTTCATGTTTTCTATTGGGTCCAGATAAGTGGCATTCTAAAGGTTTCGTTTTCATGTTTTCCATAGGGGCCATATAAGTTTCATTGTAATATGTCAAATGATTGATACTGTCTATTAAATTCTTACATGATGTGAAAGGGAATTGATAACAACAGGTCATAGAAGTTGTTAAAAGGTACAATAATTCAGTCACATTATTTGAAATGAACTCCATAATGGAACATTATGAATCTTTATGATCTAACTTGAGATTAAATTGGTTATCTGATTGAATAATCAGCAGATGGTACAAAAAATAAGGAGGGCAGTAGTGAACTTTAATGACACCAATCATTTCATAAATTCCAATAGACAAGACTACAAAGAAAGAAGAAAAAAGTTCTTTTAAGTTTTAGAATGTTGCCCAAAGTGAAACCTTAGTTATTTGTACCCTGCATGACTGAATTGTTTTATTGTTTGTTAAGGTTTGGTGAGATACTAAGAACACATTATTGTCAGACAAGCATGACAGAGAAGATACAAATGCTTAGAGGGAATGGCGCTTTATAGACTGATTTCCTGTACCGGTATATTTGTTGTACAGATAGATAATTTCAGGTATGAAGTTTTGCAATCTTGAGTGAGGATTTCTGCCTTGTGATTACAAAGAGAATCCATCAATTTGTACATACATGCAAATGTTTAAACACTGTGTTTTTATTATGTGCAGAAATTAATATCTGTACCCCTTTTGGCTTTGTTGACTGCCATCACATTGAAAAAGAAATATCTTTTTTATGTTGTAATATGTAATATTGTAATATGTAATTGTGTTTCATCATGCATTCTCTGTTCAGTTCATATGTGTTTCTTCATCTTGTCGTTTAGAAAAATTATAATTTTTCTCAGCTGTTTTGTTCTACTGTTAAGACGTCATTTGTTTTTTTAATAAACCGCCATCACATCATCAGCAGTGATGGAGCCTAATTAATTGCATTAAATGACGACAACTTGGCTCTTGACACTACATTGTGCTCAAGACTAAACAAACTAGGACTACATTCATCATTACTTAAATGTATACAGAAGCGAAAAAGGAAACGTTTTTCAAAGCTGACTGGCGTAGAACAGGAAGAAGAATTCAAGTTATCTCCCTTTTGCCTGTATTAGATAAACAATTGAAATAATCGGCCATTAATTTTGATAACCTGCTTCAATCTCATCTTAAATTGTCAATGCATTATTCAACACTCAATCAGTAGGATCACCGGAAAAGCACACAGAAATAGTTAATTATATCAAAGACCAGAATATCGATGTCTTCCTCCTGACAGAAACATGACTAAAAGCATCAGGCGATGAGCCCAAATGTGCGGATTTAATACCCACCAATTACTCCATCATGTTGTTCCCCTGCAACTCTCATAGAGGTGGAATTGATGTCATCACAAAGAATTCCATGAAAAAATGCCTTAATTACAACACAGCCTTCAATATCTGCTGCACATAGTTTGAACTAGTCCAAAGAACACACACTGGAACAAAGGTCAGTAAATTTTTTCTGTCTCTTCCGCCCTCCTCCTAGTAGAAAAAAACAAGCTGACTGAATCTCTCTTTTTGAGCAGTTTCTGAAACTTCTGAGTATGGAAATTTGATAGGTGGCAACCTAATTATTCTTTGAGATTTCAACTTTCACTTTGACTGTCCTGGAAACCCATACACATCAAAACTCCTAGATTCCATGCATGTTTTTAATCTTAAACAATCAGTTAACCATCCCACCGATAAACTTGGTCACATTTTAGACTGGTTTCTTTATAAACCTAATGATAGTATTCTGCAATCCACCATTGTATCCCACGAACTTGCATCAGATCACCTCTGCATTATATGCCATCTCGACGTATCAGTCCCTAACCCTCCACCTTTATTTGCTACTAAGAGAAACCTCTGTATGATAAATATAACCAAGTTGATGCATGACATATAAGAAAACCTAACAACTTACATCCTACAGCAGATCAACTCAATAACTGCTTGCGTTCATTGCTTGACGAACATGCCACAGCCACCAAATGCAGAGTATCAATAAAAAAGTGTTCTCCATGGTATAGCAGTGTTAGCGACCATCTTCGCACTGTTAAAAGACATCGCCGAAAAGCAGAAAGGCTTTGGCTTTCCACCAGACAAACTATTCATAACAAATATATGATGCCACCATGAAGAACATCACAAACATTTACCACAATTACCCCACTACAGTACAAAGATCAGGAAGAGTTTCAGCTGCAATCAGCTCTTCGAGATACCTAAGAAGCTAATGTCAAATAACATATGTACACAAATTCCAACTACCTTCTCTCCAGTAGCCCTTCTGAACCTATTTGCAAATTTCTTTCATGACAAAGTACAAACCATTAGCGATTCGCTTGACAACACTTTCAATTGACTCTTCACAATACAGTTATGATACAGAATTTCAGTGACAACCATTAGGAGCATATGAACCTGTCTCTGTTGATTTAATACTGACAATCATGATGAAGAGTGCACCAAAGTCTTGTGAACTTGATCCAATTCTGACATCACTGCTGCTTGAGTGATTAGACCCAATATTGCTTTCACTAACTGATGTATCTGTCACACATACTGTACAGTATGATGCATATTCATAATGTTGTATCTGTCGCAAGTACTATAGAATATGATGCATATTTATACTGTTGTATCTGTCACACATACTGTACATTATGATGCATATTTATACTGTTGTATCTGTCACACATACTGTACAGTATGATGCATATTTATAGTGTTGTATCTGTTTATTATGCACAATATGATGTATGTATATATGTATTTATGAGGTTTTATAAGACAGCTTGAAATAGTACTCCTAACTAGGTTTTGTAATTTATTTTGACCCAAATCCATGAACCTGTTGCATTGGGTCAATAGTAAAAAAACAAAAATGAAACCCCTTTTCAGAGTTGGTTACTGTAGAAGCAACATTACTTACAAAAGTTTGAAAAATTTCTACCAAGCAGTATTGGATATGGATATGTTATAACAAACAGAAGGACAGACAAATAAAGAATATGACAATGTAACTAATGTTTTTTGAAAATGCACAGGGACAGTAATAACTATTTTGCAAAGCATAATTGTTCGCTAAGCAACATATTTCTTTTGGTTTTCTCAGTGTCTGGCTGGATTGAATAACAAAACCATTTTCAAAATTGTACATATTTGAGTTGCATCTTGACAGGTTTTAGTGTTTTAAATACACTTTAAATGCTAATAAATCTTTAACATACATGCATACAGTAATTATGCAAATATAACATGCATACAGTAATTATAACAACAGATATGCATCCAGCAATTATCAGATTATGCCAACATATATGCATACAGTATTTATTCCAACATATATACAAACAGTAATTATGTGAACATAAATGCATACAATAATTATGCTAACAAAACATCCATAGAGTAATATGCCAACATACATGTATCTGGTAAGTATGCCAATATATATGCAAGCAGTAATTATGCCAATATATATGCATACAGTAATTATGCTAACATAACATGCATACAGTAATATGCCAACATACATGATTCCAGTAATTATGCCAACATTACATGCATACAATAATTATGGCAACATATATGCATACAATAATTATGTGAACATATATGCATACAATAATTATGTGAACATATATGCATACAATAATTATGGCAACATATATGCATAAAATAGTTATGGCAACATTACATGCATACAATAATTATGTCAAAATATATGCATACAATAATTATGTCAACATAACATGCATACAATAATTATGTGAACATATATGCATACAATAATTATGTGAACATATATGCATACAATAATTATGTGAACATATATGCATACAATAATTATGGCAACATATATGCATAAAATAGTTATGGCAACATTACATGCATACAATAATTATGTCAAAATATATGCATACAATAATTATGTCAACATAACATGCATACAATAATTATGTGAACATATATGCATACAATAATTATGTGAACATATATGCATACAATAATTATGGCAACATATATGCATAAAATAATTATGGCAACATTACATGCATACAATAATTATGTCAACATATATGCATACAATAATTATGTCAACATAACATGCATACAATAATTATGTGAACATATATGCATACAATAATTATGTGAACATATATGCATACAATAATTATGCTAACAAAACATCCATAGAGTAATATGCCAACATACATGTATCTGGTAAGTATGCCAATATATATGCAAGCAGTAATTATGCCAACATATATGCATACAGTAATTATGCTAACATAACATGCATACAGTAATATGCCAACATACATGATTCCAGTAATTATGCCAACATTACATGCATACAATAATTATGGCAACATATATGCATACAATAATTATGTGAACATATATGCATACAATAATTATGTGAACATATATGCATACAATAATTATGGCAACATATATGCATAAAATAGTTATGGCAACATTACATGCATACAATAATTATGTCAAAATATATGCATACAATAATTATGTCAACATAACATGCATACAATAATTATGTGAACATATATGCATACAATAATTATGTGAACATATATGCATACAATAATTATGGCAACATATATGCATAAAATAATTATGGCAACATTACATGCATACAATAATTATGTCAACATATATGCATACAATAATTATGTCAACATAACATGCATACAATAATTATGTGAACATACATGCATACAGTAATTATGCCAACTTACATGCATTATATGCAAACATCTGAACAGGATGACATATTGCCCTGTATGATGTAAAATATATTTCATGGCTTTTGTTGTTCTTTCCAGATAGTGTTGATTGATATGAAAAGTCCTAAACTCAGCTGACTACCCAGATGTACAGATGCCCCCCACAGGTGCTAATGCCAAGGTCAAGGACCCTGAGTATTGTAATTGGCTCAAGGTTAGCTTGGCTTTGTACTATCTCAAGGATGGACTCGGTTCTTTTATACAGGATGAGGTGGAAGCAATGCACAAAATCATCTCACAAAAACTGTATAATGCCTCAACAGTGCCAGCACCACTTTGTTCCAGCTGTAACGCCGAGGATGTAAAGCAGAACAGAAATGGATACACCTGGAAGTTTAAAAGTCCATGCCCAATCAGTCTCTGTGACACCTGGTTGTCAGAACTGCTTGCTTTGTGCACAAATCCCATATCTAGTAAACTCTACTGTGAAAACTGCGATGTGACTGCCTGGCCAAAAAGTCCCTGGGAATGTGCAAAGTTTTATATGCCTCGGGGTCAGACAGTCCACAATACTGGTCCAGCCCAAAGTGATTCCCAGGCCTTGTTGACTCTGATGGCCAACTGTAAACACCTCCACAGTAAATTGTCTCCAGGAGGTATGCAGCTGACACACACGGTATGATCATTTGCCTGGCAGATTCAGTTTTCATTGTCCATTATATAGCTTCATATCTCTGACAACTGTTAAACTTATAGCTATGCCCTTTCAGGCACTGCCCTATCATGACTGAATGTGAAAACTACTTTCATTGAACTTAGTGGATAGGCATTTGGTGTTGTCAATCACTTATTAATCGAGTCATCTATGCTCTAGTAGTTATCACTACCAACCGTTCAGACTGAGTTTGTGAACATTACCCTGTACCAACACCAAATCAGATATCAGTCAACCAATCAGTATTCCACACCATCAAGTAAACATAATAAGTAAGATGAGAATAGGTTTTCATGAAAGTGGATATATAGGCTGGCCACCATTTGAGAAAAGTCTTGAAGTTTGATTGAATCTTTGCACTATTGAGTAAAAATGTGAGACAGAGATCCCAACAACCATGCAAAGATACAAACTGATTTTCATGTCCCTGCCACTTTTTACTCCAGATCCAATTACATAACCAACAGTTTACAAATTTTCACTTGTCTGTGTGCAGTTGTGACCAGTCTTATTTTGATCTCTGGCAAAATAGCATTAATTCTGGACGCAAACTCCAAATAGTGGTATTGTTTTTGCTCAAAGATTTGGTCTCAAAACTTTGGTTTGAAATCGTATACGGGGACTCTTCGTTCTAAAAATCTGGCCCAGTTCTTACTTTATTCAAAACATTTGATGGCAAATTTTACAATGGTTTCCATCTAATTTGTCTTTGGCATGAACCAGTTGATGGCCAGTCTCATCTGCCACTACATGCCTTTTGAAAACGTTTAGTTGACTACAAACACACATAAATTATCATCTGATTTTCAATCTTATTACATTGCTCAGTTCTGTCATTCTAGTCTTGATAAAATAAAGGTGAAAATTGTTATCAGCAGACATTTCTATTCATGAATGTTTTTGAAGCCAGTAAATTGCACCACCATATTGGCACATACTAAAGTTGATTCCTGATTGTTCGTCGATAGCATCATGGCACAGAGACAACATGCTAATCCAGAATGGGCAGAAATCACTGGAAAAAGGATGAGCAGCATAGGGTAATTAAAGCACAGAGGATTTTATTTTTCCCAGAATTCAAGTACCTTTTGTAAACTAGGTGCGGCCAAAAATAGTTCTGAACATTCACATATTAAAGATGGTTTCTACCATTAAATTGAAGTTGTTTCAACTCTTAAATATTTAGCCTCCCTATCCCATCCCCACATGTCACTAAAGTTAGAAGGTGGGGGACCGGACATCTCTCTGACTTACATAAACTATATTATTTAAAAACAATTAAAACCTGGTGAGAAAAAACTGCCAGGGGGTCAACAATGAAAAACAGGGATGTTCAGCTGACATAATTCCAAAAAACAATTTGTGCATTCAAAATTCTTTGTTACACATATCTTCAAAAAAAATTCAATCTAAATCACACGCACACAGACTCACACACAGACACACACACTCTAGTATTTTGTTTTACTTGTATAGATTTTGTCCCTGGGTAACAAGAAACAAATCACAATTGAATACCTGAAGTGCAGATATATACATATGGGTGCCATCAACATAATATGCCTTAACATTTGAGGAATATAATCAAATATTGAATAAATATTAGTATTGTATCAATTTGCCAGCTATCATATTAATTGTTTAATTCACTTTCAGGTGTCTACAATAAGGAACAAAGTGATGCATTCTGAAGACATGAGGTTATCAGATAATCATAGGACAAGTTTCATAACAGATATCATTAAATTGTTAGAGGACCCCTCTCATCTCAAATCACTAGATGAATGTAGCAAGACTGTGGTTGAGATTAACAAGGTAAAAAATATGCATTTGTCATGACTAGGTGTGTCTTGTTGTTGTAGATGTTGGTGGAGAAAGAACCACCAACCCATGAAAAGCTACTGGGAAGGTTCCTTACGTACTCACATTGGCCAAATTCGAGACTCAAACCCACGCAAACAGAGGTGAGATGACAGTGATCCATAATGGAGAGCGCTTTAGACCACTCAGGGTCCCAGATGTGTCTTGTTTCCCATGATTTAGTAAGGGGATATTGTAATACCCTTCATTCATCACTCTGTTTGTATATCCATCTGTTACAACATGTCTCAAGGTATATAGGCTGTATCTGATATAAACAAGGTAAAGAATATGTTCTGTGCACTAATTTTTTAATTTTTTTTTCTGTGCACTAATTTTTTACGAGTGCTTTAATAAGGAACATGTTTCTTTGTACACTACTTTTTTCCCCATGCTATAATAAGCAACATGTTTCTTTGTACACTACTTTTTTCCCCATGCTATAATAAGCAACATGTTTCTTTGTACACTACTTTTGTCCCCATGCTATAATAAGCAACATGTTTCTTTGTACACTACTTTTTTCCCCATGCTATAATAAGCAACATGTTTCTTTGTGCACTAATTTTGTCCCCATGCTATAATAAGCAACATGTTTCTTTGTACACTACTGTTTTCCCCGTACTATAATAAGCAACATGTTTCATTGTGCACTAAATTTTTCCCCGTACTATAATAAGCAACATGTTTCTGTGTGCACTAATTTATTTTGTCATACTTTAATAGGGGATATTGTGATACCCTCCATCTGTCCATCTGTCATCACATGTCCCACTCACTGTAAACGAGCTGGATCTGAACATTATCTGGCGTACACTAACTGCTTATCATCATGTTTCGGTGGGGGATATTTTCCATTTGTCTATCCATCTGTTTGACCATCACCACATAGTAATCAAGCTATTACTGAAGTAAGTGAGAGGCAGAACATAATTTTGTGGAAACTGCTTAATATTGCATGCTTTAGTAGTGGTGTGATATGATATTTTTGGGTTCTGGGGTTCCTGGAAAGGGTCACATGTCTGATATAAAAAATATATAGCTATGTACCTTTGGGGTAACCATCTGTATGCATGCATTTATAGCAGGAGAACACATTTTGCACCACTCTGGTGGCCTTACTAGACACTCAGCTTTAAGCCGTTAGTAATAGGACTTGTCTGCCTGGTGTCTGGATAATGTGACTGGGTAGGACAGGATACCACATGTCGGTGAACTGATGCCCTAGTGCTAGTGATCACTATTAATAGCCACACTGCAGACATCCTTGAGATATGACAGAAAATTTGTTAAAGCTACATTAAAAATCCCAAACACACATACATATTTTTGCATTATGACTAATAGGTCACTATTGTAATGCGGTGAGTAAGTTACAGGATTGATATAGGAAAATGTTGATATTGGATATTAAGAAAAAGGAATTGGTATTTCAGGTGGTGAGCCATTGCATTTGTACTAGTTTCATGTACGAGTTGTACGAGTGCCGTAGGCTGTAAAATCATGGAAAATATAGTGAAATTTAGCCAATGTGTGTTAAAGTAGATGTGACTTTAATTAATGTTGTTGTTCTAGTCCATACATTTTGCACAAGATCAAGGTTGGGGCCCCGAGTGGCTGAGTGGTCTAAAACGCTGTCCGTTAGGAACCACTGCCATCTCACCTTTGTCTGCGTGTGTTCGAGTCTAAGATTCGGCAAATGTAGTTATGTGAGAAAGCTTGCCAGTAGCTTCTTGTGGGTCAGTGGTTCTTTCCGGGGGTTGTCCAGGTTCTTCCTCCACCATTAATACTGGCTGCCATGTATAGCCTATATTGTGCTGAAAAATGGCATGAAACCATAAAAAACAGAACAAGATCAAGGTAATTGGAATTGTTGCCATGTGTCAGTTGCATCGGCGTATCTAGTCCACTCTTTCCAATGTTGGTCACTTGGTGATACAGATTAGGCAGAAGTAACTCATAAACAGAAGGCCAGTTTATCATATCCCAAAATGGACGTAAATTATTTTTATATATCTTGGTTTAATATATCCATCAGTCTTTTACTGACCATAAAAGTCCATAAATAAGACAGTTTGAGAGATCCAGTATATATCTCATGTTATAGATCCATAGTGCATGCATTTACATGTTGCAGATCAATAAAATCTAATATTTGATCAGTCTTGTCTTCCACTATTCCTTTTAGTTATGAACTTATGGATAATTGGGTCTTTTATTTGGACAAATAAAGTGTTTAATTTGGGTTATTTTGACACCCCTAGTTGTGCGAAAAGTATTTGTCATAAGTAAATTAACTTTCTAAAGGCATGTTTCTGTTTCTCTTTATATATTAAGATGGCTAATTAGATTGTCGCACTTATTTACAGATGATATTAATAATCTTCAAAATATTGTTTTTAATTTCTGGACATGTTCAGTGCAAATATTTATACAAAACATATTTTACCTTTGCTACCTACATATAGTAAAATGTCTTGAGCATATTTCTCTCTATTTCTCTACAGACCTGTTTAGATTGGCATGATTTTTTTTTTATTCATAATCGTTTTAAGTTTCTTTATAAGTCTTGGATATAAATATATTAAATACAAACTGTGTTTGCGATTTGGAAATGTTACTCATCTGTGACATGAAGTTGACATGTAGGAGGATGTTTTATTTAAAATTAGATTTATAAATATCAAGTAATAGCTACACTTCGTCAAGTGGAAGAGTATTAGGGACATTTGGTTCTCTGGAAATATCGACAACCTTATGACGTTTTGGTTCAGTGAGATGAACTTTGCCATTTGTGGCATCACTGTACATGACTACATCTCATCTTTGGGAACATGAAAGATAAAATTGATGACATGGGGTTCTACTTAGATGATAAAAGTCTATCAGGATTTCCTCATGCATGCCTGAAGAAAGCTATATCACACCATTGGAAGTCATCTTTACATCATCCCATCTGACATGGAGATTATATGTACCATCGATGAGGAATATCACAATGGTGAGCTTGACATGCCAGTAGATGCTAATAAGCCAGGCATTGGGTGTGATGCTAGAAAGGATGCCTTAATACTGACATATTGTAAAAGAGGTCAACACAAATGACCAGGAAATAACCTATATTGCATGCATAGCTTACAAACACAACAGTAGGTTAGGTCAGCACTTCAAGAAAAGTTCAGATGTGGCAAGAAGTTGAAGAGCATGAAGGCAATCAAATGGTGCTAGTTGTGGGTGGCTTTACAATGGAGCATTGACCCTTTGATTTCGTTGACGTGTACCTAGTATTTTCAGTCATGTGAGAGTGGGGAACAGAAAGCAATACAACAGCTGTCATGATGACAACCACTATAAGGTTTTTGACCTGAAAATGACAGGATAATCTTCATTGATTGTAGATAATTGCTATTCAGCTCTAATGGCCATGTTCTGGGAGCCTTGCTTTATGCACTCACTGAAATTTTTGAGGAAACTAGCACTCTATTTCAGCTTGATTATCGTGCCTTTATTTCTGGCATCTGGCACAAGGACACATCCCATGCTGATCTCACCAATGTGAGCAGCAGCATCTCAGAAAATGGTCCAGGTATCAAACTTCAAAAGCCTATGTAGAGTTGCTGTTAAAATAAATAATGTTCGGCTTAGAAAAAAGCATTTAGTTACACCAGTCCAGTAGGTCAAGTGGAACGATTTCTTATTATGACTCTTATTTTCATTAAATTAGTACTAGAACCAAGTGAGAAGCTGCAAGACTTGTAGAATTCAACACATAATTTACTTTTATTGATACAAAGTGAAAACATAACAAATATAACTTATGGTTTTGCAAATTAAATCACAACAATCCTAGAATTACAGACACATGGCCTAATAATTAAAGTTCTGAATAAACGTTAGTGAAAATCCAAATTAGATCCAATGCTGAAGGTGTTGATGTGCCTGTGGAGACTCATGTAATGTTGATTATGTAGTCTTCTTTTGTGACCTCGGGTCACATTAGCATGATCTAATAAACACAACTACCTAATGGAAAGTAGAAATTTCTTAAATGTTTACAAAATGAAAGCTTAGCTAAATACAGATGTGTATTTAAGTATAATATTAACTTTGTAGTGAACAAAGAGATATACCTAGTAATTCATAGGGAATTTCCTATTAGTTCTAGACACAGATTGAGATAAACATGTTTACTACATAACCAAAATCTATAATGAATCAGGTCAGGTTGAAAATGAACTTGAATTTGGATAAGGGTAAATGAAACCTACAATGTTACATTACAATAACATATAATGAAATATGAATAAAAATAAAAAAAGTTTTAAAACAATCAATGCAAATTAAATATACATGACATGCAAGTGCAAAATAGCATCATGGCTGTTGATGTCATCTTGGTTGCTAAATTTGTTTACCCTGTTTGATTTCTTTGACATCTCTGGCCAGCGATCTATTTACTATGGCATAACTGACTTTTGATCCGGAAATCAGATTCCACCGGATAGTATGAACTTCCGATTAATTGGAGTCGGACAAGGCAGGAACGACCGATTCGGATAATAAAAATAATAAAGTTGAATTTCTATAGCACCGTGTCTAACACTGCGTGTCATTCGATAGTGCGTTAATAAAGTTAAATAAGAAGTCAGACAAGTCCAATATGGTCAACACAACCACGCTGTGAGACAATCTATTTGAACTGGCGGGTAAAAACCGGAAATGAAGCCGGATATGGTAAAGTACTAAGTAACATGCTAGACACGGCAAAACCAGATACCAGAAAACCGGAAACGGAAGATGAAATTTTTTAGAAAAAAAAATACGGATTTAGCATTTCCGATTAATCGAATCGTATCCGGAATCGGAAAAATTTCATGCCCAAAATCCGGAATCGGAAATCGGTAGAAAAATGCTAATCGGTTATGCCCTACTATTTACCATCATTCAGGTAGTGGTTCTCCACATAGAGGATTCCTATTTCTATTTGGATCACGACTAGAATTCATTTGGAATGCTGTACTTTTGGGATTTAATTCACCAAGTTCTTTAAATTTTCATTTTTGTATTCACGGGAAATGACTTGTTGAATTTTACAAAACTTGTTGCTTTTGGTCTTTTCTATTACTTTGTTTATGATCTTAGAAGAGTCATAACAGTGGCCAAATGCTTGCATACCATCTGTCTGAATCCAGTTTTGGTGTCCACTAGACTAAGACACTCAAAGAACTTCTGATGGAAAGACCAGCACGACTTGCTCATCAAGGTTTTGACAATCTATCTCATCTACATACTGCCTGACCAATCACTGAGGTTGTCTGCTGGGTATTAGGCTCATAGATAAGTCCATTTGATACAGTGGTTATTAGTGGTTTACCTTTGCTGATGAATCTTGTCAGAACACATTTCGGTGTTAGAAGTTTGCTCCAGTCTTGGATGCTTAGTACATGTATTGTGGCACATGCAAATAAGCCCTTTTGATACATGTACATTGGTTACTAGTGCATTTTTGTTTGAAAATGAATCATGTCAGAACACACTTCAGTTTTATAATTTTACTTCAGTCTTGAATGCTTAGTATTGTGGTACATGCAGTTTGAACTCTCAGCACCTCACAAAGTACAATGTTGATCCCAAATGCATATATTCTTCAATGTGCTGTTGAATTGTATCATTGGATTGGGAAACCAGCTGCTTGACCTCATTGATAACCATCACTCCCTGCCAAAGATGTCCTCTACACAAGTTGACATAACATCAATTAATGCCAAGGCATTTATTTTGAACCTTTGATTTCTGGCAGCTTGGCATGGTATTCTTTTACAACCATGTGACATCTTCATGGTTACTTGAAAACGACCAGAAGGGTCAGAGATTCAAACCCCTGCCTGGAAACCAAAATTAATCAATGGGCTAGAGGCTGAACCTTGTGCCTTCTAAGAGCTAGAACTAACCATATAGCAAGAACTGAAGGCTCAACTATTGTGATTGGGAGCTGGAATTGGTCATTTTGCAATAGGTTCAGCCTGGTGCCATGTGGCTGGAATTGGCTGATTAATGTTGACTGCCAGAAGTTCATACTGCACATCATGTGGGTTATCTGTCTTCTCCAGAGCAGTAGTGTCCTTTGACCAAACACTGCACTACTTTAACTAAACGGATTGTTGCAAGAAAGCCTCATTCATAATTATTATCAAGCTTATAATCAATTATTCAACCATCTAATTGTGTTATTCAGATGTCTGCAGTTTTCAGAAAACCTCATTATGCTGTCTCTGCTTTGGCTTCTATTAATTGTAGATCTCTTGCCATAAGCAAAAGCATTTAAAAAATGGTGAGATCGCATATCCTTTCATTACATGCAGCATGCATGAAACAGTATACACCCAGCTCTTGTTTATCCAGCTTCAGTCATGCGTATTTGTTTTTACCACCAAATCAATGCATTATGCCCATCTGGAAATGTTTCTTTCAATTAAAAACAAGCGCTGTCTCACATGCCAGCCAGCTAATTATCTTGCACTCTACTGTCAAACATAAAATCCTCCAGTTTGAGTTGGCCTGATAGGGGACATTTTTGGTTGTGTAATGTGTGCTTTTGGATCAACCTAGTTTTTTTCTTGGAGGGGGGGGGGGGGTACAAAAAAATCTTTGTATCCTGGTTAGTTGCAGCCCTTACATGAGGGAGCTAGTCCCATAGACAGGTTAATGTTTGGGATAAGTCCATGTGGTAATGGTTGGCAAAACCCCTACCCTGCTAAAATCAGCAGTTCTACGCTCCCCAGAAAGATTTGTTTAAAATATATGCTATTTGTCCAATACATTTTCACTTGTTGGTAACAAAATTATACTGATGTCATATTATGGATTCCATTGACTTATTGGTAACAAAATTATACTGACATCATATTATGGACTCCATTGACTTATTTTTAACAAAATTATACTGACAATATATTATGGATTCCATTGTCTTATTGGTACCAAAACTATACTGATATCATACTATGGACTCCATTGACTTATTGGTACCAAAATTATACTGATATCATATTATGGACTCCATTGACTTATTGGTACCAAAATTATACTGATATCATACTATGGACTCCATTGACTAATTGGTACCAAAATTATACTGATATCATACTATGGACTCCATTGACTTGTTGGTACCAAAATTATACTGATATCATATTATGGACTCCATTGACTTATTGGTACCAAAATTATACTGATATCATACTATGGACTCCATTGACTTATTGGTACCAAAATTATACTGATATCATATTATGGACTCCATTGACTAATTGGTACCAAAATTATACTGATATCATACTATGGACTCCATTGACGTATTGGTACCAAAATTATACTGATATCATATTATGGACTCCATTGACTTATTGGTACCAAAATTATACTGATATCATACTATGGACTCCATTGACTTATTGGTAACAAAATTATACTGATATCATATTATGGACTCCATTGACTTATTGGTACCAAAATTATACTGACATCATATTATGGACTCCATTGACTTATTGGTAACAAAACTATACTGATATCATACTATGGACTCCATTGACTTATTGGTACCAAAATTATACTGATATCATATTATGGACTCCATTGACTTATTGGTACCAAAATTATACTGACCAAAACTGAGTTACTGTTACCTACCTTATAGGATGTTTAAAAAATAATCAGAGTCCTTCCTATTTAAGCCATATGCAATATACTTTGCAGCCTATTGACATCAAATATATGCTTCATGTGCAACAGAAGATAAGCAAAAACATGTTTTTAACTTCAATTTTAAAGAATAAAGTTAATAAATGCAGATTTATTCTCAAGATTTTGAATCTGCATATATTTAGCACAGGGACAATTACATAGTCAATTTTTACTTAGCACAGCCAAATTTTACCTGGTCAGGATGAGTAGACAAGCATGTTCCTATCACTATTGAAATCAAACATGCATACAGATATGTCCTTTACTATCATTTAGTTGCCTTTTCAGAATACTTTTATTCATTTATTTTTATTGGTATGAATTTTGATCATTTTGCAGAAAATCACACTTTGTCTGTACTTGCATAAAGATTTGTGCATTTGGAGAGGCTCTTATTGTTTCCCCAAAATGGTCATTTTTCTTTGGGTCAAAAAATCAATGTAAGTAAGAAAGAGTTAATTGTGTTGAGAAATGGTGTTAAACCCCAAACTACAATAGCCAGAAATAGATTAGTGAATTTCTGAAGCAAGTATGAAATATCTGATTGGATCCAACTTACACTACTTAGAAGTTAATAGTTTTCACCATGATGTATTTATTATGTGATAAGGAAAAGGAGTAGGCCAGTCAAACTTCAGATATAATGTTCTTAGGTCAGGTAATGCTGCCATCTTTGTATATCTCAAGACAGTTTTCATATTTCACTGTAAAAGAGTGCAGCGTTTACTTAGAATGACTGATTGACGATATGATACTTTTTTCTTTAATGAAATAAGTTTTTCTCAAAGAAACATTTAACCTCGTGTGTGTGTGTGTGTGTGTGTGTGTGTGTGCGTGTCTTTTTTCAACTTTATTTCAACATTTTTAAAAAATATTGTTTGAAAGTAGATTGTCTATTCCCAGCTACACATGATGCCATCTCATTTTCAGATAAACTCTGCTTCCTTGGAAGTCTTCTTCAATGCTGACATGGAGATGGAGATGAAGGCTTTAAGTGAATGTGTAAAAGATCTTAGGCAAGAGCTAGGAGTACATATGGTGGAAACTGAGAAAACAGTGGAGTCTTTGAAAGAAGAATACAATAATCTTCTGATGCAAATGAAGGAAATGAAAGACCAACTTAGCCAGCATGACAAAAGAATTAGAACACTTGAAGAGGGACGCAACTCTCAAACTTCAGGAGCTACAGCAGGTAAAGTATCAGAAATGAACATGCATTCAGGTATGAAATATACGTGCTTTTGGCAGTATGAAATGTCCCAGTGTTGATTTTAAAGAACTTGTTTTTGTTTTTGTGTGAGTAGTTGATGGAATGTATAACGGTTTTACAAGGACTTCATACGTTCAGATATGATTCAGAACCTGTAGACACTATGCACATAATGGAGTCTGCCATTGCTGATTGTAAAACATAGGACATAATTGATTGAATATATAAGAGGAAATTGAAAACTTTAGGTCAAGGACTTCCAACCTTTTGACATTGGAGCCCATGATAAAAATAAACTGGTGCTTCAATCCTAAATGAGGTTACCATGAATCATTGGTTATATAATTTTATAATGGTAAAAGCATACACTGTACTGTACACAAGTAAAGAGAATCTGGCTTGCTATCAACATTCCTATTTAGTCTCACTTAACTATGATGCATAAACAATGTTAAAATTAAAAATTAGATTTTACGATAAGGTAACTTTTCAACAAAAGATCAAAAGCTGTGAAAAGATTGCTTTCAAAGTTAAAGTAAAATAATAGTTAATTCTGACCAGCCCTTCTACCACAATAGCGTGTTATAATAATTATTATGTGGTCTCGCTTTAAGAAACTCTTTGTACAATGGACACAATGCCTATACTCCTGAATAGGACCCGCCTTCTATGTTAGTGAATGTGTAAAAGATCTTAGAGAAGAGCCAGGAGTACATATGGTGGAAACTGAGAAAACGGTGGAGTCTTTGAAAGAAGAAATAAAGGAACATCAGAAGCAATTGGAAAACATGCAGAAAACTGTTAACTTACTTAAGAGAAAAAATTATATGATTAAAAGATGGATACAGAATTTAAGCAGTTCTCAAGTACTGTGACATCAGATCTGAAATATGTGAAAAGAGAGGTCAGAACACAAAGTGCTAGTTGTTCAGTGATAAAGAAAACTGTTAACTTACTTAAGAGAAAATCTCTCACAGGTCTTAGCCAGCAAAATAAAAAGGTTAGAAAACTTGAAAAGGAAATGCAACTAATAAAGGGTGGCGACTGTCAAGCATCAGGAGCTACAGCCGGTCAAGAATCAGAAATGAACATGGAATCAGGTATGAAATATACATGCTATTGGCAGTATGAAATGTGCCAGTGCTGATTTTAAAGAACTTGTTTTTGTTTGTTTTTGTGTAAGAAATTGATGGAATGTATAGCAGTTGTACTAATACTTCAATCATTCAGATAAGATTCACCACCTATAGAAACTATACACATAATAGAATGTGCTATTACTGATTTTAAAACATTGGACATAACTGATAGAATTTGAAAATGTTAGGTCAAGAACTTCCATCCTGGTGACATTGGAGTCCATGATAAAAATAAACTGGAGCCTCAATCCTATATGAGGTTACCATGAAACTTTTGGGCCTGCCTCCTATGTTAGTAGTGGAGAGTATCCTGGTAGTTGAGTAGAGGAAAGATCTGGCTGCCAAACATTGGACATAAATGATGAATATAGAGGAATTTGAAAACATCAGGGCCTGCCTCTTACATCAGTGGATTGGAAATAAATTCAGCCAATGACAGGGAAGAAAAACTCTTCTTAGTCAGAAAAATTGGCCATGAATTATCCTTGAACTGTGTTATGAGAATCCAATGCAATGTAACTTGTATAACCTTGAACACATGACAGTAGAGCCAAAAAGTGTAAAACTTAATTAGTTTAAAAGCAGTAATACATTTTCTATTATTGCATTGCTATGTCCCCAGTCCAAGGTTAATATTCCCATCAGTTATTATTTGTTGGTATTATATATAAATGAGACATGATCCAGGTCTGATTCCTGAGATATTTTGATTCATTCAGAATATTGTCTTTTCTTTCCTTGTCTCAGGATGTGTAACATATTTTGATGATGTAAGGAGTAATTTTTGCATTTATGTCTTTATTTCAGTAATTGTGAGTGTTTTGAGAACTTCACAGGGGATGCAGTGCTTATTCACTTTTAACCCTTTCTAACAAATAGGTGTTATTGTAACTATTAGCTACCCAGTTATTGTTTTTGCCTTAAGCGGTGTGTAAAGTCAGCCACGAAAAGGTTGCCTGGGATATGCACCCTATCTATACTTCAGATGTACACACATATGCATGTCTCCTTTGTTACCCTTGGTCTGATGAGGGGTTGGACAAAACAAAATATTACTGTGTTTATAAGAACAGAAGGAAGGAACCTGCACCCTCCTTTTCTTCACAAAAACACTTCTTCCATTTTCATGATGGGTCTAGAACACTTCCTGATTTTGGGAGGTCACCAGCTCTCCTTGAGAGATGGCCTGTGTGTCAGTCAACAGTCACCAGGCACTGGTTAATATGTCAGGATATATTGATCTAGTGACTGTAATTGGTCGCTGGACACCTAGCACAAGTATCCAGGAATGGTGAGTGGGACTTTTGTCCCAGTTTTTGTTGGTGAATACAGTATTCCATGTGTCAGCGATTGGATTGGGCATTAAGTCCTGACCATCACTTTAGGGAAAAGGATCAGGCTGATTCCAACTTTCACTATTATTTATGTTACCATTCAATCCCAAGGAGAATGGACTTGATGCTTTTATCTCCATCAAAAAAGGATCACGAGTTTACCCCTCCACTCAACCCCCTACTCCAGTCTCCAGTTCAGTCCCTATGGAGTTTTTAAGGACACACACTATCTGCAAGTGCGCTGGCCATGTTTCCATTTCCTTGGATGACACCATGGATGACTTGCCCAGGATATAGATCCACTAGCTTCACTATGTAGGTCTGCTGCTCATCTTCTATGCTGAATCAAAATCAATCCCTTTCTGCAGGCAGATTAACAGTAGTTTTTTACCAGCCTTGTAGCCATGAGGAGATGTGATGACGAACACATGATAATAGAGTCCTCTATTCCAAGGGGGAGATAAAGATAGATGGTCCTGTTTCACACCAAGAGTGGAGACAGGAGAACAACCTCTCCATTTTGGTGGATAAAGAGTTTCCAGAGACTTGGTTGCATCAGAGACCTTCTTTCCTGGGATATCCTACTTCCTCTCACCCTGTCAGTCAGGTAACAAAAGGAGGAGGAGGAAGTCTAGACCTTTGACAAGGTTGTAAACGAGGTTTAATGTCTTCTATCAACATATCTGCTTCCAAAATCCTTTGGATCGGAGGCATTAGGACCATCTCCTGAAGGAAATAAGGCTTTTTAAGACACATTCTAAGTCAGGCTGCTTCCTCCGTTTGCAGTGGTTTGGAATCTAACTTGAAAATTATGCTGAAACAATAGCATGTCCATGCAGCTGAAGGAATTGGTTGTTCCCTCTTGTATGATTCAGTGCATGGTTTCTTACTGGGGCAAACTGATCTCTTAACCTTCAATCTTGGAGTAAGGTGCTTTCCAGGTCTGGATATTAACTGGGTTTTAAGCCAATCTCTCTATTATGTCTGCTGCATGTTTGTTACTCTAGCGTCCTATGTTGTGGCTGCGTTTAATAGTCTAGTTTGGGAGGATCACTGTATATTGCCACTTTCCAAAAATTATTGCAGTATGTTACCAAGACACCGAGACACATGTTTTTGACAACTATGGACCTCTTTACCAAGTTTCTCAATCTCAATAGTAATGCTGTATTGGAAACATCACAAGGTTTTGCTGATGTTTGACTAAAACATTTAAAGGGCTGCTCTGCTTGATTTGGATATTCTGTTATGAGGGTTCATTCCTATGGTGGCCTAGTGACCTGGTAAACGGACAAATAAAAACTCAATCCTGAAAGGAGGATAGGCCCCCTTTCCAAATATTTTGGACAGTGTCCCACTATAACTGTCAGATCCATTTAATCACCCCCTACTAGCAATCCTTCAATCAATAAGTTGGTCAAAAAGACCAGAAGGATGTAAGCAGTTGGCAAAAGGGATTTGAAACCTCCCATGCCAAGTCTTCTACTTCATTATATAATGTAGATGCCAGACTGGTTCTTTTTCAGAGGATTTGTCAGACAATACAGACAGTTCAAGGGCCCTTGATACAATGAAGATGATTACAGATTTATTTATCAAGGACCTTATTCCTCAGCCCAACTAATGTCTCAAAGAGAATTGATGTACACCCCTTCAAAGTATACATAAGGGTTGACAAGAGAGGATGACGAACATCTGACATCCAAGATTTAATTCCTATCATTCTAGTTTATACAAACAGAGGCAGTTTTGACTCCTCATAAATCTTTCCACATTGAACAAGTTTCTTCAGCAAGAGCAATTCAAGATGGAAACATCCACCTGAGTCAGGAATGCTATAAGATTCAAGACATGATGTTTTCTAGTTTGACCAGTTAGGACCGGACATTATTTCATTCAACATAGAAGGAAAAACAAATGGCAACAGTGTTTCTTTCCATGCTTTCAAAGGTTCAGCCTACATTGGGGCAGCTACCATTTTCTGGTTATTATTTTATCAAAAGAGCAAATCAGTCTCTATCCAAGACCTTTCTATCGTCAAACCCATAAAGTTAGGCTTTCTTATTTTTCCCTTGTTGATATCATGAAGTCAGTTTTGCTAGTGTTTCTCCTTGTTCTACCTTTTGACTATGTATTTACATATTAAACCCATTTGTGCCAGTTGCTATTGCATCATCCAGTCTGCAGATGTGGCAAATAGCTATTTCAAAAAGGTGATGAATAATAGATGAATGACCATTCTTGGTCAGGTGAGATAAAATACAGTATTGTATATGAAGTGTCTTACAGGTCTAACTGACCATTGCCATTTTCACAAATGATGTAGCGCGTGCGCACACACACACACACACACACACACACACACACACACACACACACACACACACACACACACACACACACTTGATTTGGGGGGTACGTGTGAGTGGGTTCATGTCGTACTGCCTCAAAATCAGTGCTGTTTAACTCTATTCTGACTGAATCAGCAGGGGAGTTGAAGATCACATTTTCAAGAATATCTCACCTAGTTGGCATCACATATTTACACTCTTGCTCAGTTTTGAGACTAACTGCATTTTTGTATATGATTGACAATTTGATGCATTTATTTTTATCAAAGAAAATCCAGGCATAATTGAGTTGAATTTTTCAAACACCATTTCAGTTGCTTTAAGAAATGAATATGTCTAATCATGTTTACTTGAATGAGTAAAACATGCTTCTTCATTTATGTTTATGTGATCATAATTTCTTCAATGTACAATTACCACCTTGCAAATCCAGCCCTTCTAAGCTAATTTTTAGATTTAAAAAAATAAGTTGTCTGCCTACATTGGTGGAAATGAGCGAATTGAGTGATCTCTCCTTGGATAATGAAATTGGTCCAAAATCCCATTTATACTTGAATTACTACTGGAACAGAATAGATGCTCTGCCACTACTTTGTAACTGTGAGGTGGTTGGAAGGTTGAATCCATCTTATAATTGGGCAAGTATTATCAAATAAACATTTTAGCCAGAAACTGGTTTCTTTTTCCAATATGTTACTGCATCTTAATACTTAGGAGAGTAGGTAATTGATAATTCTGATAAGGCAATTCCAATTCTGATAAGGCAATTTCTTTGTTTGTTTGTTTGATTAGGATTTTTAATGTAGCTTTAACAAGTTTTCAGTCATATCGCTACGATGTCTGCAGTGAGGCAGTTTCAGTGAATCCCCAAAGGGTGCAAGACTGAGAGTCAAAAATCTCCTTGGTGTCAAAAATGGGGGGTCAGACTGAGTAAAAAACAAACTTTGGTATCAAAACTGGGTCAGATTAAAAAGTTGTGGGTCTCTGAAGCACAAATGAGGGTAAAGGGAAACACTATAGTGATGTCTAGAACTGGGGCATCATGCCACAGACATTTAGCATGTTGTCCCACCCAGCCCTAACACTAACTTCTTAATGCTGAGCGCCAAGCAAGGCAGATGTTAGTACCATTTTTGTAAGTCTTTGGTATGACTCGGCTGGGGATCGAACCCACAACCTCCTGCTACAGTGATTGATGCTCTAACCACTAGGCCATTGGAGCAGTAAAGGTAATTACAGATATTACTCGAAAACACTGCAGTTTATAGTGATGTATAGCATCATGCCACAGACATTTAGCATGTTGTCCCACCCAGTCCTAACACTAACTTCTTAATTACAGATATTACTCGGAAACAGTTCAGATTTGTTACAGTGACTTAAATAATTTTTCATTTCATGCAACTTAATTGTGGTCTGGAAAATGAAGGGTCATTATGTACCAGTACTCAAGATAATAATTTGGTTCAGGAGAAAATCATTCTTGTTTTTTTTTTTTAAATAAAAATATTCTCTATTAGTGTTGTTCCGATTATCGATTATAATCGATCATCAGTTGGTTGAGCAAACCGATAAGATAATCGATTGTGAAACTCCATAATCGATTGTGTGTAAAGGGAGACAACTTTTTAGGTGCATGCAAAGCACAAAGGTTAGTAAAACTCCCATCCACTAAAGTTGACCTGAAATTTATTAAGCGCTTCACAATTACAAATAAAAAAAAGTCTTACGATTCATTATTACGAACATATAGTCATTATTACACTCAGGTTCAAGTTGTTAATTTGTTGAGTTAATAAAATTTAAACACTTTTTGTTGATTTGTTTAAGCTAAATTGCAACATCTTTATTTATAAACAATTACAAACAAGAAAATCATGTCCTTCTATACTTTAAATTATAGACACATCACATATGAACGAAAGAATTTCGGGGGATTGTAGCAGTATTTCAGTTACATATGACTGATCAGCCATAAAAAGTTGCATTCATTTAACAAAGTTGTAGAACAAAAGTAACACAATGTATTTTTGTAATATTATTGTCAGGTTAAAGTATACATGTCATTAAAATAGATTACTCCTGTATATTTATAAACATATTGAATTCTTGGTCAAAGATATAACTGTGTAACAAAAATTAAAATTTGCTCTTAGTAACCGATTATAATCGATGATCAGTTGGTTAAGGGGAACCGATTATCGATTATGAATTTCTGACCGATTCCCATCACTATTCTCTATTATTATAAGAGGACAAAATTAAATGACATTTATCATATGAAAAGCTGTAAAATAAGCATAAAGCAACAATTTATTCACGCAAAACCAAAGTGTTCAGTGGTTTTTAGATTTTGTTTGTACAATGAGTTTACTGGAATGCATCAGAAACAACAAACAACAAACAATACTTGTCTTGTTTTTAAGCACAAGACAGAAAATGTGTGCCCAACATTGAATATAAAATATTACAAGTACTTGAAGATTTTTCTTTGCTGATTTAATGTTTTATTCTTAGTTTGTTTATTTAGAATAATTATTCAATGAACTCCTTAATGTGTTTCGTTTTTTTGTGCTAATTTATATAATGTGTTATATAAAGAGTCATACATCCTTTCGAGCAATATTATAATTTTAAAGCTGGATATTGTTTTCCAAGGGGGAGAACTCTCTTTGGAACTCAAAACATGTGATTCTCTAAAGACCTGATCTCTTTATTATTATCCTTATCCTTATACCGCCAAGTACTTAGAAAGTTTTGTCATTTTGATAATTTCTATTATTACAACCATAAAGTATGAAGGTGACAAAAGCTAACCACTAAGAAGCAAATTATTGTTTTAGCTCAAGTCTCTGTGACATTTAGGGCAATTAGTAAATTAGTTCGTTGGCTGATGTGTCTTCTCTAATAGATTACAAAATATACTTGGTCCTTTGTAAATATTGAGTATCTTGTGTTACAACTACAACTTGCCAATGAAGTTGCATAAAGCCCAACATGGCATCAGACATTCTCAATGAATTCAGTGGACAATTAGAGTCAGATGTTTATACCTTGATTTTATTGTCAAGGTGGTTTGCACTATGACTCATGATTATTTTATATAATTATTATTGTCAGAATAGCATTATGTGTTACCTTGATTCCATAACATCCCCATGATTGTTATATAAAAGTAATTAATACTTTGAAATTAATTTCTCGTTTTCTACTTCATATATAATTATTACTCATGTATGGCTGATGCCCTCAAGAAACAACACCCAATATACATATTCATTTTCATGCTACAGAAGGGGTGACCTTATATAAAGGGGGACCACTATATAAAACCATTTTAAAGATTTCTGATCCAAATTAGATCTGAAATATTTCTTCTAAATGGGTAAAAACCACAGCTAATCACATTCAAAATAATCTAATTAATATATAGATTGGATGCTTGGCCATGCCATAAACTCACTGGGTCTTAAAACAGCTATATAAGCTAAAACCAAACATCAGAATTTAACCAAATTTGACAGAAGTAGCTTGCAAAGAAGGTCATTCATATTTATTCAGTTTGTGGCAATCCACCCTCATGTGCCCATATATAATAAAAACATATAAACCTTTATGGCCACTCATCTGTGACTAAAAATGATAAAACTTTAATCTTCTCAAAACTGCTAAACAGATTTTGATTGAATTTGACAGTGTGAAGGCATAAATGGATTAAAATTTTATACAAATAATACCAATCTGTCATCACTGCAGTAAGTCATGGGTTCAATTCCCAGCAGAGTCATATCAAAGACTTCAAAAAGTGGTACTAACAGCTGCCTCACTTGGTGCACAGCATTAAGAAGTTAGTATTAGGATAGGTTGGCCTCATGTAAGGATAATGTGACTAGGTGGGACATTATGCTACATGTATTGGGCATGATTCCCCATTGCTAGACATTACTATAAACTGTCACACTGCAGACATTGTAGTGATATTACTCACAACTTGTTAAGCTATGTTAAAAATCCAAATCACAAACACTCACACACCGATCTGTCATCAGATATAGCTATTGTTGCTAACGATGGACAAATCCTAACTTGATTTCTCAAAAGCCCCGTAATCAAATTTATAAAACGAGTAAATTGACAGTAACCATGCGAGCCTGTATAAGCCCATTTTAAATTTTTTAAAATCCAAATCAGATCAGAAATATGGCTTTTAAAAAAATTAAAACCACTGGCAATCAGATGCAAGCTTATGTAATTAGTGTAAATGGAGAAATCGAAAGCCAATCAGATGCAATATAACATAATTAGTATGAATGGATGTTTCTGGTTATGGAATCATCCAAGACCTTAATGATAGAAGCATAAATTCCAAGAATAATAAGAACTGGATCAGATTGTGGCCTCCAGAGTCATAATATCACCTCATTAGTCTGTATGCCAATCTGTTATCATATGTGGTTACAGTTACTAAATAATCTAAATTTGTTTTCTCAAAATCCTTTCAATAGAAAAATAAAATCAGCAGATTTGACAATAAGCATGAAAGCCTCTGATGTTCATTAAAATGATATAGATTTGTCATGAAATTTAACAGAAATTATCCTGAATGAATGTTGTGCAAATTTGTTAACATGAATCTAAACTGCCATAAGATACAATCATGATAATGAAACATAGAAAAGACTTTTACAGAATTTTGCCAAAGTTAAGAAAGTAATCTGTGATAAAGACTGTTTAGAGAAAAAGGTGTGGGTTAATGCAGAGTTCTTCCCCTTTTCTTAAGAAATTTAAAGACATAAAAACATTAATTTTAGAACACAAGGTGCATGAATCACAAACGAGAATATTTTAGAAAATAAGGAAATAATGATAATAATTTCATAATATAATTATATATATAAAAATCATTTGTGAAATACAGTGAAATTGTTACAATCTTGTAACAGCGAGGTATTTAATTGTTAAAAGAATATAAGAATACATTAATAAAACAATGTAACCTGAAAATTGAAGGGCTAAAATTGTCTTAAACGTGTATACATAAATATATTTAAGTACAAAGATTTCTTTGCATATTTATGTTTATTTTTATAAAAATTACTAATGATGTAATGTGTTATGAAACCCGAAGAGATAAATGTTCATTTGTTGCAAAGCTATAAATATATCTAAATATGTTAATTTCTTTAGATATTTTATATACTTAAGAAAAATGATATACTAATATATATATATATTTTTTGTAGAAACTGGATTTATAATATTTGCAGAGAATTATTGTTTACATATTCCATATTTGACATACTTGAAAATTTTGAAGAAACATGGATATTTTTGTTGAAATAAGACAACTGTAATCATTAAACTACTGAGTACCTATAGGTGGGGATATCTGGTTTTCTGGTTATGACGTCAGGTGCAATGGCCTCAGGAAGTAACGATAGATCTATACATTATGATTGCAACAATTAACTCCCCTTATACTACCATATATTTGTTAATAAATTGGCTTATAAATAGTTTCTAAGTTTGAAATCCTGGTCTAATACCAGGAGAATTGGAGAGAGCCAGAGTAAATAACTGGTTGTATAAATAACTTATTCTTTTTGTTCTGAGTACTGTATTCATGTATATTCTGAGTGCAAGAGGATAAAACATTGAATAGTGTTGCAAGTATGTGTGATTCAAGCTTTTGTTTCCTCTCAAGAGTTTTAACACTTGTGTGAATATGCATGTAAGCTATACAGGTTTGTGACATCAGATCCACTCAGGCCTTTGTTTAAACATTTAGTAAACTGTGATATATAAACTACCAAACTTGTGATATCAGAGTCACTCAGGCCTGTGTTTAAACATTTAGTAAACTGTGATATATAAACTACCAAACTTGTGATATCAGGGACACTCAGGCCTGTGTTTAAACATTTAGTAAACTGTGATATATAAACTACCAAACTTGTGATATCAGGGACACTCAGGCCTGTGTTTAAACATTTAGTAAACTGTGATATATAAACTACCAAACTTGTGATATCAGAGTCACTCAGGCCTGTGTTTAAACATTTAGTAAACTGTGATATATAAACTACCAAACTTGTGATATCAGAGTCACTCAGACCTGTGTTTAAACATTTAGTAAACTGTGATATATAAACTACCAAACTTGTGATATCAGGGACACTCAGGCCTGTGTTTAAACATTTAGTAAACTGTGATATGTAAACTACCCAAACTTGTGATATCAGGGCCATGCTGGCCTGTGTTTAAACATTTAGTAAACTGTGGTATGTAAACTACTCAAACCTGTTATTTCAGGTCCAGTTAATCTTGTGTTTACAAATTTATTATAATTTAATGGACTGAGGTATGTTACAAGCTCTTGTGGTGATTTATGAGGAAGTTGTAAGAAATAAGTAATCTAATATAGCAATAATACGGATCAAATCTATTGAAAACATTATGAGTACGAAGAAAAGAAAGTTCTGTTCTTCTTTCCTCCCATGCCTCCTGTCTGCACTCCCCAATTCATTAGATAGCATACATTTCCCCTGCAGTCCCATAACTCTGTAAATATGTTTCCCCTACACTCCATTATTACAGTATATTTCATATTTTCCTATTCAGTCCCTTAATTCAGCAGCTAGCATTCTTTTTTCTGCTTGAGAGTGAAGTGATGATGATAATGACAATGTTGACAGTTATCACTATTATTAGTTTTGTTGTTCATCTTGTTGATTGATACTCTCGTGTTGCTGCTACCTGTGCTGTGAAACCGAACAACTACAATATTCTTTTCAGATGTTCGAGATATACAGCTGTTGTTAATCAAAGCCTACAAAGGTGTCCAGATCATTTCAGTAAACGCAGTATTGGACAATGCTGTCCATTGGAAAGACCTAGAAGACTTCTACACAGACATAGTCATAAAAGAAGAAGAAGAGTCTACCCAAAGGATAAGGAATAAACAACAGTTAAAGAATGCAGTCACAAGTTTTAGACAGATTTTTGAGAAATGTGACAGGAAAGTAACACGCATTATTCTTCAGGCACCTGCTGGCCAAGGAAAATCTACCTTTTGTCGGAAAGTTGTACATACCTGGTGCTCTGTTCTAAACAAACAGTTAAATAATCCCATTTATGATGGAACTTCTCACAGGTCTGAAACAAGTGGTTTAGAACATGAAGATGAGATGCTCAGGTTTGATGTTTTATTGTATATATGTCTTAGAGACATTTCTGATGCGAAAACATTGATGGATGTGGTACACACACAGTTCCCACTTGTTGAAACACAGTATTACATGTCTCATATTGAAGCATTGATTGGGCAAGCAGAGAACAACAAGGTTTTACTTATTATGGATGGCCTAGATGAAATGGACATTTCATTAGCTTTCATTGGTAAAATAATGCGAAGGGAACTGTATCCAAACCTTACAGTTCTGGCCACAACTCGATCCTGGAAGATTGGTGAGTTAGGGTTAATTAGATCAGCTCATTTTGACCTGTTGCTGGATCTTCAGGGGTTCAGATTTTACAACAGTATGTTGTTTGCCAAGAAACTTTTTGACCACTACTATAAGGATGAATCTGCCATAGCACAGTTTAAAGAAGACATCTTGAAAAATGATGTGATCAGAAGTCTCATCCATGTACCACTTCTCCTGCTGTTCATTGTTCAAGTTTGGTATGAAAAGAAATCCTTTCCACAAACAATTCATGAACTTTACCTGGAAATGTTAGATGTAATAGTTAATAGATACATGAAGGGTAAAAAGAGGATTGAAAAAAATCAGGGAAAGCAAGATCAGAAATGGCCACATGAAAGTACAACATTCAATGTAAATCTGAAGCTAAGGAAACTGTCACTTGTTAAACACTTTGGTGCAGATTTTCTGGCTGCTCTTTGTGAAGTAGCAAATCATTTCCTTATCAATGCCTGTAGAGAAACTTCCCTGGTTTTTGATGAAGAAGTTCTTTTGGAATTACTCGGAAAAGAAGGGACCTCAAAGTTGCATACAGCTCTAGACTTGGGTATTCTATCCAAGTCAGAGTCACGAAGTATATTTCGTCAGAAACTACGTGTGACCTTTCTCCACAAAACAGTACAGGAATTTCTTGCAGCCATTAACATATGTTGTAGAGACGACAGATGTAACATATTTCTTGATTCATTAAAAACATTTGATGATGTGCTTCAAAATGAACAGATCATAATGTTTGCTGCAGGCATTTCCACAACTCAGTGGCAAAAGATATATGAAAAGATATATGAAGTATATGAGAAAGACAGACTAGAAGATACACATAAAGTTGCACTATACGACTATAGAATGCATTCTCTAAGTAGAATTTGTATAGACTGTGTAAGGGAAGCCTGTAAAGAGATTCTTAGTCTGAAATTGTATGGTATTCATGCAGGAAATCAAAAGATCTGGAATGAATTACAATCTGCTCTGAAAAACACATTGAAAGTCAGAATTCACCTCAAAAATATGCATCTGGAATCATGTATCTTAAATGATGCTGAATTTGATTTTTTTGAGTTTCAATGTGTGACGAAGCTCAAGCTCCAACATGTTACTGTCAAGGGTAAACCATTGCTATCAAGGTGTACTGAGCTCAAAGATTTGGAATTGTTTTATTGCACCTTAGATGATGATGTATTTGATTTGTCAGAGTCAATCTGTCTAGAAGATCTCATCCTTAAAAATGTGACCATGAAGGGTAAACTGTTGCTATCAAAGTGTACTAAGCTCATGTTTTTGGACCTGAGTAATTGTACCTTAGATGATGATGTATTGGATTTGTCAGATTCTATCTGTCTTGAACATCTCAGGCTTACAAATGTGACCATGAAGGGTAAACTGTTGCTATCCAAGTGTACTAAACTTAAGCGTTTGGACCTGAATAATTGTACATTAGATGATGATGTATTGGATTTGTCAGAGTTTATCTGTCTAGAAGATCTCAGCCTTAAAAATGTGACCATGAAGGGTAATCTGTTGCTATCAAAGTGTTCTAAGCTCTGTTGTTTGAACCTGAGTAATTGTACCTTTGATGGTTATGTATTGGATTTGTTAGATTCTATCTGTCTTGAACATCTCAGGATTACAAATGTGACCATGAAGGGTAAACTGTTGCTATCAAAGTGTACTAAACTCAAGCGTTTGGACCTGAGTAATTGCACGTTAGATGATGATGTATTGGATTTGTCAGAGTTTATCTGTCTAGAAGATCTCAGCCTTAAAAATGTGACCATGAAGGGTAAACTGTTGCTATCAAAGTGTACTAAACTCAAGCATTTGGACCTGAGTAATTGCACGTTAGATGATGATGTATTGGATTTGTCAGAGTTTATCTGTCTAGAAGATCTCAGCCTTAAAAATGTGACCATGAAGGGTAAACTGTTGCTATCAAAGTGTACTAAACTGAAGCGTTTAGACCTGAGTAATTGTACGTTAGATGATGATGTATTGGATTTGTCAGAGTTTATCTGTCTAGAAGATCTCAGCCTTAAAAATGTGACCATAAAGGGTAAACTGTTGCTATCAAAGTGTTCTAAGCTCTGTTGTTTGAACCTGAGTAATTGTGCCTTTGATGGTTATGTATTGGATTTGTCAGATTCTATCAGTCTTGAACGTCTCAGGCTTACAAATGTGACCATGAAGGGTAAACTGTTGCTATCAAAGTGTACTGATCTCAAGTATCTTGACCTGGCTTCTTGTATCTTAGAATTGGCTGTATTTGACCTGTCAGATTGTACCTGTGTGGAACGTTTTTTGTGTAACAGAGTGACCCTGACAGGTAGAGGTAGACTACTGTGTTCTCCGGTAAAACATCTGATACTTGTAAATTGTAACCTGGGTGAAGTTACTGTGGACATGTCAACTTGTCCAATCAAACTAATCCCCCAACTGCAGAACAAATCAATGGAGAATGCAGATCTAAATGATGTACTTCTGGGCCTAGACAATGTAGATAATTGTATTCACTGCACTCTTAAAAATGTAACCATGAGCAAAGAGTGCAAGGAGATGTTTTGTAACAGCCTATCTCAGTGTAAAAAAGTAAAGATATTATCAATAAAGAATATGGATTTGTGTGATGCACTTCTCAGCTTTAGCAGTGAGAACTTGCGTGAACTAAAACTTGATAATGTAACCATGAGCAAAGAGTGCAAGGAAGTATTTTGTAACAGCCTATCTCAGTGTAAAAAACTAAAGAGATTATCAATACAGAATTTCAATTTGTGTGATGCACAATTCCACCTTGACAGAGTGAAATACTTTTTAGAAATCAATCTTGATAATGTAACCATGAGCAAAGAGTGCAAGGAGGTGTTTTGTAACAGCCTATCTCAGTGTAAAGATCTATGGAAATTATCAATAAAGAATTTGGATTTGTGTGATGCACTTCTCAGATTTAGCAGTGGGAATTGCTTGTGTGAACTCACACTTGAAAATGTAACCATGAGCAAAGAGTGCAAGGTGTTATGTAACAGCTTATCCCAGTACAAACTACTAGAGAGATTATCAATAAAGAATTTGGATTTGTGTGATGCACTTCTCAGCTTTAGCGGTGGGAATTACTTGTGTGAGCTCACACTTGAAAATGTAACCATGAGCAAAGAGTGCAAGGAGGTATTTTGTAACAGCTTATCCCAGAACAAACTACTAGAGAGATTATCAATAAAGAATTTGGATTTGTGTGATGCACTTCTCAGCTTTAGCAGTGGGAATTACTTGTGTAAACTCACACTTGAAAATGTAACCATGAGCAAAGAGTGCAAGGAGGAGTTTTGTAACATCCTATCCCAGTGGAAAGAACTGACGAGATTATCAATAAAGAATTTGGATTTGTGTGATGCACTTCTCAGCTTTAGCAGTGGGAATTACTTGTATAAACTCACACTTGATAATGTAACCATGAGCAAAGAGTGCAAGAAGGTGTTTTGTAACAGCCTATCTCAGTGTAAAAAACTATGGAAATTATCAATAAAGAATTTGGATTTGTGTGATGCACTTCTCAGCTTTAGCAGTGGGAATTGGTTGCATGAACTCACACTTAATAATGTAACCATGAGCAAAGAGTGCAAGGAGGTGTTTTGTACCAGCCTATCTCAGTGTAAAAATCTATGGAAATTATCAATAAAGAATTTGGATTTGTGTGATGCACTTCTCAGCTTTAGCTGTGGGAATTACTTCCATGAACTCAGACTTGATAATGTAACCATGAGCAAAGAGTGCAAGGAGGTGTTTTGTAACAGTCTATCTCAGTGTAAAAATCTTTGGAAATTATCAATAAAGAGTTTGGATTTGTGTGATGCACTTCTCAGCTTTAGCAGTGGAAATTGCTTGCATGAACTCACACTTGAAAATGTAACCATGAGCAAAGAGTGCAAAGAGGAGTTTTGTAACAGCCTCTCCCAGTGCAAACATCTGACATTATCACTGAAGAATCTGGATATGGGTGATGCAATACCCAGCTTGGACAATCTGAAGGAATTGGAACTGGTTAATATAACCATGTCCTTAGAGTGTGTAGATTACATCAAGTCATCAAAGCAATGTCAGTTGTCTACCTGTTTCAAGACAGCTCTGAGCGTAGAGATGATTGCTAACAGTTGTGACAAATATGTTGTTAACTATACATTCAAATTAGATCATAATGATCTGGATGATTGGATGATGAAGATATTGATGGATGATGATTATTTGGATGATAATTTGTATGATGATGATGATTTCGATAATGATGATGATGATGATGATGATGATCTGAATGATGATTAGCATGGTTTGCTTAATGATGATGTTTTGGATTTTCTCTGTTAATAGTACATTGGTTAAATTGTGACTGTACTGTTGAAGCAAAGTTAAACACAATTAATTACTAGATGATATACATATAAATGCATCATTGATGGCGCTGAAATTCTTTTAAATATAATGTATAATATTTAATTACTGGACTTTTATCAAGTGTAATGTCTAGCAGTATACCAACTATTTTCGAGATCAGTTTGGTATGTACCCATTTTAACGTCTGATTGGTTGTCTTTATTTATATATAGTTTAGACTTAAAACTAAGTCTTTTTAACCAGATTCTCAGATGATAAAGTTCTCTCACCACTAATATACTAGCTGTATTGGCTTAAAATGGTTCAGTTGTGCTTATTTATTCCTCCGCCAAATATACTAGTTGCCATGTATAGCCGATCAAGTGCTGAGAACAATGACTTTATACCCCTTTATGTTTTAATTGCATTTGTCAAAATTTATTTTATGTAACTCTACACTAATTTAGACATTGGAATGTGTATCACAATGACCTAATTATCCTGCATGAGCAACATTTTTATTCTCAGCTTTGTTGATGGTTACACAACATTCTTGACAATCTGTTACCACAAGAGTAACTCAGATTTAAAAAAATACATCTTTGTGACCTATTTTTATGCCAAAGTGATGTTTATGCATTCATTCATTCATTGCATCAAACTAGATCACCATGACCTTATTTTCATATCTGAGCAAATGGTGCATTTTCAGTTATTGAATCATTGCATCATGAATACTTTCGACCATGTGCTCTCTTAATAAGATAAATCAGATTTACAAAATTTAATTGGTGACATAATTTTCAATCTTGGATCGGGTGATACTTATATTTTCAATTGTTGTTTGTTACATCTTCAGTTATTTTTTATAATATTACATTTAGACTTTATTACAATATGTTCAACATAACACTGATGAAACATTCAAGGTTGATTCATTTTAAATTCGTAGTAAATTTCCATTAATATTAATTTCTCTTGAAAGCTGCAACGTCACACTATCACAACCAATGGGTAATTTATTTAAATCCTTTCCAGACTGAGTCAGCTTTTATGGTGTATCTTTTTCAAAGATTCTTCAAAACTGTCTCTGTACATTGTGTTACGTTTTGCATGAAACTTATTGGAGTTATCACCCCTGATTGTCAGACCCACTCACTTTAATTTCTGTAGAATTAACATCCTTGAAGTTTTTTTCATTTCAACCAGCTATAATTATATTAATGAGACCTTTGATTTGCTTAGTTGTCGATATTTAGCATTACAGTTAGCAGAGTTATTGCCCCTGATTGTTAGACCATGCAACATTATTTCTGCACCTTAACTCCTTAATTATTTTTGGGATTCAACCAAAGTTTGTTTGCAGCTTGATTTACAGGACACCCAGGTTAAGTTTGATTGTCATCATTCTGCTTCTTGTAGTGGAGTTATAGACCTTGATTGCCAGACTCATCCATTGCTGTTTTGATGTAATAAATCCAATTAGTTTTTCATTTTATCTAAAGCAGGGGTCGGCAATCTCTTTTTCAGATTAATTACGAAAATATTGAGTGTATGCCACCAGTCAGAGAGTAACAATGTTAAGATCAAGACTTTTTGCTGCCCTTAGTGTGCCACATAAAACCTCTTGACATGCCACCTTGTGAAATGTGTTTTGTAGGGTGCAGACCCCTGATTTAAAGCACACATGATACTTGATACTGATGAAGTCACGTAGGTTTGATTGTCAGCTTTCCACATTGTTTTCTAATGGAGTCCCTATCACTTGACTATTGGCACATCTGCATTGATTTCAGCACAACTAATTTTTTTTTATGACTGGATTTCAAACCAAATTTATCAGACAGATTGAAATCAGCAGTTTGCATCATTACCTAGTGAATGTTTTCTCATAGGGTGTTGGACAGATTTGTTTTATTATGTGTACAATAGTTAAATTTTGATTAAATTTCAATAAAGTATGATAAGCTGGTATATGTTATTGAGACATTGACTGACATTAATTGTCAGTTTGTTTGGTACATCTTAATGGGCTACCTTTGATTGTCAGTGTTTCTAAAGTATATGTGACCTTGGCTACAACATGATTTTGTTAGTAATCTTTCTCTCTGTTGTAATAATTGTCATCATAGTAATTGTCTTTCTTAACATTATGGCCTCAGAATGTTATGTTACTAGCTTTTCTCTTATGGCTTGTATCTGTATTTTGATAATACATTGACTTTGTTTTCTCTCATGGCATGTATCTGTATTTTGATAAACATTGGTTTGGTTTCATTTCCAGCAGTCAATCCACTTCATCAATTTACCAATTTGATGCTCAATGGTTGGACTGACCCATTTTGGTTTACACACAGTAATCACAGTACAAGTTAGTTATAAATGCAGTTCAATATTGATAAATAGTCTGTGTAATTTCATTATTATATTACTTTTTGCTAATTGTATTTTGTGTTAATCTTTATACTGATAAATCATCATCCATTGTATGTTCTGTATAATTAGTATTGTATACTGATAATTCATCATCCATTGTTATGTTCTGTATAATTAGTATTTTATACTAATAATTCATCATCCATTGTATGTTCTGTATAATTAGTATTGTATACTGATAAATCATCCATTGTATGTTCTGTATAATTAGTATTGTATACTGATAATTCATCATCCATTGTTATGTTCTGTATAATTAGTATTGTATACTGATAATTCATCATCCATTGTATGTTCGGTCTAATTAGTATTGTATACTGATAATTCATCATCAATTGTATGTTCTGTATAATTAGTATTTTATACTGATAATTCATCATCCATTGTATGTTCTGTATAATTAGTATTGTATACTGATAATTCATCATCCATTATATGTTCTGTTCTATTAGTATTGTATTCAGATGTATCTTAAGTCATTTACATTGTCATTGTCATCCAGTCCATTATTCGTTTTTACAGTATTTTACCCCCAATGACATGAATTATTGCAATTTGATTTTTTACTTTATGAGTAGATATATACCAAGTCATTATGCTTCTTCTAGATGTAATACATGTACCTTTCTGAATCAAGTAAGTGTTCTTATACTCTTTGTAAGCAGATGTATACCAGGTTTAAAGCCTGGTGTGAGGTGAAAGTTATTATGGTAAGAGGTTTATAGACTGGTGTGAAGTGAAATTTATTATGATAAGAGGTTTATAGATTTGTGTGAGGTGATATTTATTATGGTAAGAGGTTTATAGACTGGTTTGAGGTGAAAGTTATTATGGTACGAGGTTTATAGATGTGTAAGGTGAAAGTTATTATGGTAAGAGGTTAAAAGCCTGGTGTGAGGAGACAATTGTAATGGTAAGAGATTTATAGATTGTTGTTAGATTATGATTGTTAATGTAATAATTGTGTATATATATATATATATATATATATATATATATATATATATATATATATATATATATATATATTACATTTTCAATAATCATAAATGTGACACATTTGAACTATTGTCAATCCACTGACTTAAATTCATCAATTAGATGAATCATTCTCTATTTGTTGATATGGGTGTCTGCTTGAGCTTTCCTTTCATCGACAGACTCAGTCATTTGTATCAATTCTATTGATATTTATTTTTACAAGTTCAACATGATTGACAACACTCAGTTGGCACTGTAGCATTGTTTTGATAAAGTATGGGGGTAACATGATTGACAACACTCAGTCAGCACTAGCGTTGTTTTGATTAATTATGGGGTAACATGATTGACAACACTCAGCATTGTATCGTTTTGATAAATTATAGGGGTAACATGATTGACAACACTCAGACGGCAATGTAGCATTGTTTTGATAAATTATGGAGGTAATATGATTGACAACACTCAGTCAGCACTGTAGCATTGTTTTGATAAATTATGGGGGGTAACATGATTGACAACACATAGACAGCATTGTAGCGTTGTTTTGATAAATTATGGGGGAAAACTTCATGCACAGACTACGCACTTGACACTTAAGTTTTTGTACAAATTCTATTGCATGAATCAGATTTGTATTCTGTCCTTTCACTGAAACTAGTTTTGTCAATAATTAAGTAATGCCACTAATTTATAACTGTTGTACACATTGTGTTTAAGAATCCATAGTCGGCAATGAAAGTGCCCATGTGGATCAGGTAGGACATATGCCAGGTAGATATTGTGTTTACTATACTGCATAATAATAACTGTACAGTTGGATATGCTCAGATATGTACAAATAAGTTATATTTCTATTTGTACCTGTTATTTTATATCTCTTTTATGTTGCCTGACCTTACCAAGAACATATAAATTGTACTTCTTCAGCATTTTCATCATCAGAGATTTATTTACAGATATGTATGGTATGATATTCATTCGAAAGAAATTAAACGTTTGACTTCGTTATGAATATCAACACTCAGCCTGTACTGTGGCATTGTTTTGATAAATATTAATGTAAAACTCCACATTTGACCTGGAAGTATTTGGTAAAACTTCACATTTAACCTGGAAGTGTTTGGTGAAACACCACATTTGACCTGGAAGTGTTTGCAGAATTTCTATCAGATGGTCCTCATTTGGGTACTGTTCTTTGACTGTAACTAATTTTGTCAGTAAAAAAGCTTTTGACAGTCCTCTATAATTGTTGTACACAATATACTTGAGAATCCCAGACTCATTTCATCAGTATCCTCTATTAGAAGACCATAATGAGCGATCACACTGCTTATTTGTATCAGGTTCTGACATAGACCAGGTGAGCATATTCTAGCACATTAACAAATAGGCCATGTGAGCATATTCTGGCACACTAACAAATAGGCCAGGTAAATATATATAATATGTTAAGACTTGGAATAATTCTAATAAAACTGATGATAAATTTATATTTTGTTGTTTTTTTATTCTTTAGCTTATAATGGCACTAATCAGCCATGTTTTGTATTTTTGTTGATGTAGCTATTGTTTTATGGATATCTTACAGTTAATATAAATTTTGATGTAGATGTTTTGATTGCAAGAATCTTATTAAATTTTTTACAGTTGGAATGGCTCAGATAGGTGCACATATATTACATGCTTGATTACCTGTCATTGTATATAAATAGTATGTTGCTTGGTGATTCCCAGACAATGTAACTTTAATTTCTTCAGGATTTTAATAATCCATGTATATATGCAATATATTTCTTTAAGAAAAAATAATTTGTATCTATAAATATTATAATGCTGTTTGCTTGTATGATGTTTAGAACTTTGCAAGTATACAGTAGTTCCCTTAGGAATAACTTTAAGGCTGTATAAGGTTGGTGTGGTTTTTTACAGCAAGGGTGGTTTGATTAGGAATAACTTTAAAGCTGTATAAGGTTGGTGTGGTTTTTTACAGCAAGGGTGGTTTGATTAGGAATAACTTTAAGGCTGTATAAGGTTGGTGTGGTTTTTTACAGCAAGGGTGGTTTGATTAGGAATAACTGTAATGCTGTATAAGGTTGGTGTGGTTTTTTACAGCAAGAGTGGATACCTTAGGAATAACTTTAATGCTGTATAAGGTTGGTGTGGTTTTTTAGAGCAAGAGTGGATACCTTAGGAATAACTTTAAGGCTGTATAAGGTTGGTGTGGTTTTTTACAGCAAGAGTGGCCAACCCATCCTGACCTTTATTTTGTTTGTTTGTTTAGGATTTGTAACATAGCTTTAACAATTTTTCAGTCACATCGCTACGATGTCTGCACTGGGTGGCTAACCCAATCTGATCTTTATTTTGTTTGTTGGTTTAGGATTTTTACAATAGCTTTAATATTTTTCAGACATATCGCTACGATATCTGCACTGGGTGGCTAACTTAATCTGATCTGATCTGAAACATTGTTTGTGCTTGTGTATACAAATGTTTATTACCTATTATATATCAATATTTATGTTGCCTGTCCATTGTAAGCATGCATGTATGTATGCAATGCTGTTCTTTAAAAATAGAATTTGTTTCTATAAATATTAAAGTGTTGTTTACTTGTAGTATTGTTTTGGAACTTGGATAAAGTTTTTTTAATTAGGAAATACTTGATGATTTTGTATAAGGTTTGGTGTGGTGTTTTGTAGCATAGCAGCACAAGTTACACCAAGGCAATAGGGATACAATTCCTTGCTCAAAGATATGATAGCCAACCCAGGCTGATAGTATTGGTCATTAGTCCAAGATGTTGACAACTGAGTCAACTTTACAGTAGTAATGGTCTTTAGTCCAGTTCTGAATGTGATTCACTATTGAACTTGAACTTTGTATTAGTGAGAAGATATATTGTGTCACTGTGTTTAATTGGTTCATTATTGGATGTACAGTATCACAGTAGGGTTCATGGGTTCTTTATATGGTATGCAGTATCACAGCAGGGTTGATTGGTTTGGTTCTTTACATGATATCCAGAATCACAGTATGGTGATTGGTTCTTTATATGATATACAGAGTCTCAGTACCAACAGGGGATGATTTTTTCATGATTACAGAATATATAAAAATAGAATGTTTTCTGCATAATTTGAGTGTGCAGATTTTAAAAAAATGAACCCATCTCTATGATATCTTTTCAAATAAATTCACAGGAAGCATTCAAACACATGTACCGTCCACCATTTTTAATATTGGTCTTTGTCAGTTTTTGAAAATTTCTGACCTCATGTTATTTCAAGCTTAAATTTGCACATTTCTTACATATATTTTATATAGAAATGTTTTGTGAACATTCAGCTTTAAGAATAAATTGACTTTTCTATGTTCCAGGTAATTCAGAAGCTCTCCTGTGCCTTTTTATCACACACCCCCCAAACATTTTTGCATTAAATACTATATTTTTGATTCATACACAAGTTGAAATTATATCTTGCTTTAAAAACGGAATGTTTTCTGCTTAATTTGAGTGTGCAGAGTTCAAAAATGAACCCAACTTTATGATATCTTTTCAAATAAATTCACAGAAAGCATTTAAACACATGTACTGTCCGTCATTTTTACTCTTGGTATTTTTTTTGTTGAATTTTTTTTATCTCATGTTATTTTATGCTGAAAGTTGCATATTGTTTTCATATGGTTATATATAAATGTATTGTGAACATTCAGCTTCAATAATAAATTCAGTTTTTTATGTTCTAGGTACTTCTGAAGACTTTATGTGCCTTGTTATTAACCCCACCCCCAACATTTTTGCATGTAATAAAATAATCATGTCATACCAAGTTGAAATTGTATGTTTCTTTTACAACCAATAGTGCATATTCATTAGTGTTCTTATACAGATATACATTAAACTGAAATCACAATTTAGTACATAACAATTGCTATTTTAGAATTTAGTTATCATAAGATATACTTGGTCAGTTTTCATATCTATGAAATAAAATTTATGACAAAAGAAAAAAACAAAAATGTGTATCAGAGATAGAAAAGAAACTGACACCGAGTTGGTTCCCAAGAAATATTTATGAATATTTGTTTAAATGGAGAAATACTACAGTTTGATTCTCTATTCATTGGCTTATGATGACAACGTTCATATTGATATTCACAAACAATGGAATTAAAATTTTAAATTCATTTGTTTTCATTCTTCAAAATTCTGAAAAATTATTTAACTTTGTTTTATTACCTCTTTTCCGTCTCTACTAAACATGAACATTTTTATTTTAATACCAGTGTCTCTGATAATATCTCAGTGATCACAATCGCATACATATTATCAATAGTATCATTGAATCAGTGGGTGATACTCCCGTCGAATCTCTAACATCGAAAATATTACACAACATACATCGTACAAATATTTTGTAATAAGTTTGGTATCGTGAATGACAGTACGTCTTTATAATCCTATTCCTTGCTATAAACGTCTGCCTTTTCATACAATCAAGTTTTCGTGTGTTTTTTAATCCAAATTATGTCGTATTGTTGTAATTGTTTACATTTTGTACGTAAAGAGTTATCGTTCTTGCTGGCATGGGTGACCTTTGAAAAAGACGTAATTTGTGTGTTTCCCGCAAATATTCACACATATTTTACCATTATTCTCGTAAAAAGAACTCCAAAGTATTTAAAAAGAAGGCTAGGTGAGTGTATATGTTCGTTTATTTAGTTTTTCAGCGTTTTGAAAAATTTGGGTTTCGTTTTTTCCGCTCAGTAAGTTGCAGAAATGGCCCAATGTCATATACGCTAATTATATACATTTGACCTTTCAGCCATGAATAGATTCGGAAGTAATAATGTCAGCTTTTTACATAATAAAGCGGAGAAAGTACCAGGTGTAATGAGGTTGACATTTTGAAAAAACGTTAATATTAATCGCCAGTGCCCAATAGCGGCGTCCGCTGTTGCTAGTATCAGTATGGTTGATTGATTCTGTATATGATATACAGTATCCGGTATAGTTGATTGATATATACAGTAGATAGATAGGATTATATTAGATTACATTAGAGTAGATAGATTCCATAGATTAGATAGATTACATAGATTATATAGATTACATAGATTAGATAGATAGGTTAAATAGATAGGTTAGGTTAGATAGATATATTAGGACAGAATTTGTTGTAACAGTAACAAGATAGACATTGTCTCTAAGTTGTATTAAAGTATATTTTTCGCTAAAATATATTGACGCAATTTTCTATTAAAATACATTAAGAATCAATTTCATTTATTCCCATATCCCAGCTATATACTATTTTTAATAAGTTGCGCGATTAAATACAAGGCACAAATGGCTTAGATTGTAAATTAATCTTGCAGTTGTCAGCTAGAATATTATGATCGTTAAGCTGCCTAGCAGCAGGGGGGGTGAATCAGACAACATTTTTAGACAAGTTTTCACTGAAATCACGCTTAAAAACAATGAAACCAATGACATCAGGCAAAGAATGTGTGTGTGAATCTGATATCGTTTCATGGATCAGGATCAAATAAAAAAACAACATTTTCAATGAAATCAGGCCAAAAAAAAATAATGAAATCCTGAAATGAGTAAAAACTTTTTGTCCTAGGTACCGGGTGTGAATCAGACAACATTTTTAACCAAGTTTTCACTGAAATCAGGCTTCTATGGCCAAGATGTGGTGAATCGGATACAAGTTTTCAATGAAATCAGGCAAATAAATAAAAAAAAAATCAATGAAAAATCAATGAAATCAAAAAAATGACTAAGCCTCCATTCGTCTTCAACCGAATATTTGATCCAGTCCGATACGATATCGTGTTCGAGGGTCATGTAAATTTATTGTTACAAATCCGTGTGGGGCAGACTGAGCATGACTAAAGAAATTTCTAAATTGATTGAAGTCCATATCGGAGCACCATGTCTGCCAAATATTTCGTAGCGTATGTGTATCAACTCCATTAAACACACACAACACATTACAATTATCGCGAATCACTTTTGGTATTTGTGTGTAGCGTTGAGTGACATAGATCACATCCGTGTTTTTGTGCCTGCCTCTGGAAAAAATCCTTGCAGGTTTTTTTTGTTTATCTAACATTACATCGTCGTATACTACCATGTTGTTAATACTTCCATCAAGATCTTCTACTGATGGTGCCTCGTCAATATCGGTTATAAATTCAAAAACATCCTCACCAGCAATCTCATTAAAATCTTTTAGCACTTCATAGCATCGTTGGTCGTCTACGCTAGGGGCAATTAAATACAACTTATCCCACTTCATCCATCTCATTATTAAATTGAGCAACAATTGCGTTTTACCGGATCCAGATGGCCCGATTATAATTGCGCGGATAGAGTTTGGTAGCGCTGCATGATGCTTCACTGGTTCTCTTGTTTTAGTCGCTGAAAAATCAATTATATTCATATCTCTATACATAAATTATGGATCTATATTGTGTGAAATGTAAGGCGCGTACTGGCACAGATGACTTGACGACGATTACAACTAAAAATAACCGATCAGCGCTTTCTGGTAAATGCGTACAATGTAGTACAAAGAAATTTAGATTTGTTTCTAAACCCAAGGAACCCAAGGAACCTTTAAAAAAAAACGAGGAGGTGATATCGCTGCCAAGTTAGCAAAACTCCCTGGAACTCCATGGGCAAAATACCCCGGAGAAAAACACCTTCCAGGGTATAGTTACTGTGGACCGGGAACAAGACTTGATATCAGACTCAATAATCAAAATCAACCCAACCCCGGTGAAGAACCAATAAATGGCATTGATAAGGCGTGTCACCTTCATGATGTCGCTTATAAAAGCAGCAATTTGCAACACAGGCATCTAGCAGATGTGAAATTAATTCATGCGTTAAATGCTATTCCTGATAAATCCTTCAAAGAAAAATTGGCTTCATTTTTGATAAAATCGGCTATGAAAAGTAAATTGATGTTAGGTGCTGGTAATTAATAACAACATGGAATCTATTTATTATTCCCCAAGAGGATACTGGAAGGGTAACGCTGCAATCAGTAAACTCGCTAGCGCCGCAAAAGTGAAAAAAAACCACTGCGGCTCATTGGTTACCCAAACAGGCACTATGGCAAATTTACTTACCACCGCCTAAACAAATTAATGTCTCGCATTTTGATGTGACCGGACCCAATGAAGTTCATCAGGCTGATCTATTATTTCTGCCACATGACCACGGTTACAAGTACGCATTAACCGTAGTTGATATTGCAAGTCGATACAAAGAAGCAGAACCGTTAAAAACAAAATCAGCCACTGAAGTGGCTTCTGCATTTGAAAGGATTTATCGACGAGGTCCTCTGCACTGGCCAAATCTATTACAAATTGATCCCGGCAAAGAATTTCAGGGTGCAGTGTTATCTACAATGAAATATCACAATGTCACTATCAGACGGGGGCATACTGCACTGCATCGTGATCAGGCAATTGTAGAACGATTTAATCGGACTCTTGCTGAACGGTTATTTGGATATCAATACGCAAAAGAATTCATTCAAGAAAAGCGATCCCGTGAATGGGTTAAAAGGTTACCAGCTGTGATTACTGCACTGAATAACGAGATTACTAGAACCATCAACATGAAACCTATCAATGCGATTAAAAAGAAGTCAATACCTGAAAAACCACAAAAAGATTTTAGCGTTTCCGAACCAATTCTTGGTAGTAATGTCATTGTGAGGTACTTATACGAACCAGGAGAGCTTGAAGGGGGTAGAAAAAGAGCTACTGATCCTATTTGGAGTGTTACTACACATAAGATATCTAGTATAACACGATCTACGGGTAGACCTCCAGTCTATAAACTGGATTCAACTGCCCCTCAGCGGGTTTTTACTAGACAACAATTACAAATAATACCCGAGGATACTCAATTGCCACCGCATGGTCTTAACTAGCACCCTTGCGTCTATTGCACTCAAGACAAGTCAACATCACATTGTTTCTGACATGACCGAGACTATTATTTTTTCTGTCAACGGTAAATTGGCGAGGATCCTTATCCGAATACTGCCAACGCATTATACAATTGCAACTTGCGCAGTGATTATTCTGTTGTTTCTTCAAAGTGATTATTAATTCAGCATCAATGTCAAATTCTCGTTGTTTTTTTTTTGTCCTGTTGTTTGTAACCGGAGAGTTTTTTATCAATCATTTTAATATCAATATCATTATCGTCACCAATGATTTCATCATCGAAAACAATTCTTCGAAGTTGATTTATTTTTCGTACTCTGGATACTGAAAGATAGACTAAATTCGACCATTCTATGCGATTATCTACCATCCAAACAATTGTATCCGATATAGTCAATCCCTGTGAAGAGTGTATTGTTGCTGCGTATCCTAACGTGCATGGGGATTTATTAGCACGCAATGCATCTTCAACGACATTGATATCAACCAGCACAATATCATTTAATACGAGAATCTGCTTTTCACTCTGTCCTGGAATATCAACTTCAATGTTCTGTTTTCGTGTATCTGATGGCCTATAACAAAGAGGCACTGGAAGTGTTGCAAATTTTTGTTTATGCAATTCAAATAATTTCATCTGAAGTGTATCCCTAACTATTTTTCTACTTGCAATGATCAAATCGTTTGGTCTCCACATTTCCCAGAAATCATTCATGGGAGTTTCCGAAATTATTTCACGGGCTATTTCACACTGGATTCTATCCGGTTGTAATCTAATTAGTTTTTTCAATTCTTTTAATTCATTATCAAGTGATCTATGATCGGTATCAATTTCTTCATAGTAGTCTACAAAACCCTTTAGCCATTCATGGGGAGATGCACCGACAAATGGTGGTGGTTGGCCGTGATCACCGCACATTACGATTTTTGTATTCTTCAATAACAACCACTCAAGAAATATTTTTAAGACATCTTCTGACACTGTGTCTATTTCATCCCAAATCATGATTTCAGGGATAAATTTCTCTCCCATGCGCTCAGGAGTCCATTTATCTCCCTTCCATCGGAAAAAGCTGTGATAGGTACAGGCATTTACCCCTCTCTGTATCATTTCTCTTGCAAGTCTGTGAGTCGGTGTTAGCACAATCATGTTAGAAACGCTAGCGTTTCCACGACGAAATAACTCAATTGCCCGGGTTGTTTTTCCTGACCCACCACAACCGTTTAAATAAACTGTTTTATATCTACAGATTGGATCAGAAATCGGTGGCGCATTAGAAAATTCTGAACACTGATTGCTTTCTAAGTAATTATTTTCAATGGTAACATCTGCTGATGGAATATAATCATGAATCATTTCCCGCTTAATTCTCCATGATCCCCAATTCTCGTTGCCAGTAGCCTTAAAATCAGCCATTTTGCTATTTATGTAAAATGAATCAGTGGCAACTCTAACTGCGGTGGTAGGAAATTTATTAATCATTGAAAATAAATTAATAGAAGCATAACCGAGCATAGAAGCTCTCAAATGTGTGTACTGCGGATTGTATCCATCAGTGTAAGTAACAATTGTACCCAATTTGGTTCCATCGGACATAAATGCGTCCTTACGATTGACATATAGGCCTTTATTCGTTACATCCGCCATTACAAAATCGTATTCAGCGTTGTCTATAATCAATCGTGAAGAATATCTCGTATTGTCATCTTTGCCACCTTGGGTAAATTTACCGATTATTCTTCGTCCAAGATTTTTTGCTTCATTGTTTCTGATTTCAAATAACTGTCTGGACCAATCCATGATTTGTTGTTCATTAAAATCAGGAAACAGTTTTCGCTCTTCGCTAATTATTTTTTCTAGATCAGGTTGTGGTAACCAGACTGATTTCTGTGCTTGATAGGATATAATTGCTTCACTGACAATTAATGATTTTAACATCTTACAATCAAGCATATACCGTAATAACACTATTGGCATCCAGTGTTTTTCAGACATGTGTTTACCAATCCAAAGATAACTACACGGATGAAGTCCTTCAGCCATTTCAAATGATACCACACAAGCGAATCCGGTTAAATCAAACTCAGGCAGTGGTCCATTAATAGCAACACGGGTCATTTCGTGTGTAGGGTGTCCAAATCGTTTGAAATATTTCTCGCACTCTCCATACCCAAGAAAACTTCCTGGATAACACGCAATCATATCAACTGAAATAACGGTATCAGCGGTGTATTTTGTATTCCATAATCCTCCATGGCTGTATTCAAGACAGGATAATTTGACATCTGATAAAAACTCACTTCGTGTTGGTTTCCACGTGTTTTTCTTTCTAGCAAAATGTGCTGCAATGGATGGTACTGTAAAACAGTTTGCTAATAATTGATCTTCGATTTCCTCCCCGTCCTCAGAAAACTCACTAGCTAGTTGTTTCATTTGATTATGCAGTTCTTCAGTACGATATAATTCTCCGTTGGGCTTTACAAACTGATCAAATCTACATTCTTCGTCTGAAGTACTATGAAATAGCCACATTGACACAGGATCGTTTTCACTCAAATGGTAAATAGCATCAAATAATTTCTGCTCTGAAAAAAACTCTTCTGTTTGGGGGAGATATTTTACGGTTCTATCCCGTGGAAATATTGTTACTGCAGATGACCACGCGTGTGCGTTGTGATCAATAATTTCAATTGGAGCTCCCTGTGATTTATATTTCGATTCGTATAATACTTCTCCGGTGATTGTTCTTACCGATATTGGAAATCTTAATGATTTTTCTAATTTAGTTATATCCTGAATTGTTGCCCCATGCTCTTTTACCGTGAACTCCCATTCGGTTATTTATTTTCGTCTTAGATCAGTGAGTTTATTTCCCCGGGACGCATTTGTGAAGTGTTCCATTATTCGTTCTGCTACACAATTAAGCCCTGTCGAATATTTCATGGGTGCTAGTTTTGCAATATCAGGTTTTTCATTGAGCGGATAGATCCCGTAAACAACTGCTGTGACAGGATAAGATCTTTCGTAGTAGGGTTTATCAATTCCAGTCAAAATTCCTGGTTTTGAATCCTGATTCACAGTGATAGTTTTTTTGCCTTTCAAGATGGGTTCAAATTTATCCCTAATGATCCATTTTCCATCCTCACGGATAATGAATTTGATTCGGAAAAAATGACTTTTTTCCCCAATACGTGAAATTATGACTGCTGCCTTTTCATCATTCATGGTAGCGTCAACAACACCATCAATTCGAAATGTTGACCAGCAATAAGATGCTCCATCACGCTTGAATTCATTAAAACAGTCTCTGATGGGTTTATCAAGAATTTTATTCTTGGGTGTATTAGAAACTATATCAAGATTGAATTGAGCATCCTTCCATGGTCCGTCTCTTGGACGTTTTGGACGTTTTTTGGGTCTATCGCGATTAAATTTAGGACTGATTTTCAATAATCTCTTAAACTCTTTCATGTTTCCGTCTCTTGGACGTTTTGGATGTTTTTTGGGTTTATCGCGATTAAATTTAGGATTGATTTTCAATAGTCTCTTAAACTCTTTCATGTTTCCGTCTCTTGGACGTTTTGGATGTTTGTCACGTTTTTTGGGTCTATCGCGATTAAATCTAGGATTGATTTTTAATAATCTCTTAAACTCTTTCATGTTTCCGTCTACTATACGTTTTTTGGGTTTATCGATATTAAATTTAGGATTGATTTTCAATAATCTCTTGAACTCTCTATCGGTATTGAATTTAGCATTTTTCGAAGTCAATCTCTTGAACTCCTTCATGCTATATTAAAAACAGGTGTCTAAATGAAAGATTTAAGTATAATCAATCACTGCAATGGGGTCAGTCATTGAATTAGACAATAGTGTAGTATATAATGACCCAAGAATTCAGACTACACCCAGTGATTAAAAATTACGAAGCATCCAGTGATGGTGTTGTAAGACACTGTAGACTGAAGAACCCAATTGGGTGGGATAATGGTATGGGGTATTTGGTGTTTAATGTTGGAAGGAAGACATTTCGCAATCATCGTTTCGTATTTGAATGTTTTAATGGATTGATCAAAGATGGTTTTATTATTGATCACAAGGATTCTTATCGAAAGAACAATTCTTTATCCAATCTGCAAGCTATCACACAAAGTGAGAATTCCAAACGTGGAAAGACTGACACTTGTTCAAAAGCGAGACCAGTGAAATCTTTGAATACAATAACTAACGAAGAGAAATTATTTCAATCATTATATGAAGCCGGTAAGTATTTCAATATTTGTAGAACTTCAGTACGATTCGTTGCATCGGGAATAACCAAGACGGCTATTTCAAAAAAGAGTGGACAAAAAATTAAATTTAGTTATGTCTGATGCGTCATATTTTTCAATTAGAGATATGTCATTCTTATAGAATAATGAATTCTGAAAACATGAATAGCATCATAGTTGAAATAGCAAAATTGAAAAATCAGGATATCAAACTATCAGATGGGTTAAATCCTGATCAAATTGTGTCTGATTTTCAGGATATAGAATACGGAGTTAACAACAATAAATATATGCTACCAAAGAAATATGCACTCATCAAAAGAATTCAGAATTCTATTAAAGACTCTCTTTCATTTTCCAGTGACATCAGTGTGTTCGTTCCGTTGTATACTATCGTAGAGGGGATACGAAAAGAATTGGGTAACGAATACGAATTGAAAAAAGAAGTCAACTCTAAAATTAGAAACCTACGGGCGTTAATTCAATTTTAATTGCCCGACCATTGATTGCCCGACCATATCATTTTTTTTAGCCGACCTTCAAGAGAAAATGTCAAAAAATCAGTGATAGATGATCAAAATAGAAATGTTGAAACTGTCAGTATTATTTATTTTATATACAATTATGACACTTTCAACATCATTGATAGATCCATTAAAACAATCAAATAACATTTCCATGACTGTGTTAAAAATCATCTGACATGTCAAAAAAGTGGAGGAAGTGACAGTATTATTTATTATGATACTTCCTTCATCATTGATAGAAGGTGTTAACACTTCCATGACCGTATCAAAAATCATCCGACATGTCAAAAAAGTGAGGAAAGTGACAGTATTATTTATTTTATATACAATTTGGACACTTTCCTCATCATTGATAACGCCCTTAAAACAATCAAATAACACTTCCATGACTGTGTTAAAAATCATCCGACATGTCAAAAATCGAATGGCGAAAGTGCCAGTATTAATTATTTTATATACAATTATGGCACTTTCGCCATCAATGATAGGATGAAATAACACTTCCATGACCGTATCAAAAATCATCTGACATGTCAAAAAATCGAATGAAGGAACTATCAGTATTATTTATTATGATACTTCCTTCATCATTGATAGAAGGTGTTAACACTTCCATGAATCATCCGACATGTCAAGTGTTTTACAATTGAAAATTTGTTTCTGATTTCAAATAATGGTCAATGAAGCATTAACAACCCGATTGGCTCGTGAACGATTAGATGCAATTAGGAGATTTGTACCAATTCGTGACTCTGTACGGAATAAACTGCAACAACGACAGAGTTTACAAACTGATTTTGCTTTAGGGTCTGAAGAATTGTTTAAACCAGTAACCACAGCAACGAAAGGGGTAGAGCGTGCTTTACTGGGAGATGATCCCGAGACGGGGAAATCTGTTATTGGTGAACTTGAAAAAATAGCAGCGAAAACTGAACACACAAAACAAATGGAATCAAAAAGAACAGTAGAGGACTTACGCATGAGATTTAACGCGGAAGGGTTAGCAAAAATTGATGGGACTGATCCAACAGAAATTCCTACGCTTGTTGTTACGTCTTATGAAAACAGAAAAAAAATGTTGAAACCAGAACATCAAAAGTTTGTTAAGAATTTAACCCATTGGGCTGATATATTCTACAAAATCAAAACTGAAAAAAGTCAAAAAAAGACAGATAGTGCATCATACATCGAATATATCAATGCGGTGGATACAGTGTATAATCAATACGAAGAGTATAAACAACAACAAAAACCGCAAAAATTGCAAAGGCGGCGACAGCAACCTGCAAAGAAAATACCTTTCTCTCCTAAACAACAACAAATACCACGTGATGATGAGGATTTAGAAGAACGACGTCAAACGCCAACACGTAGACAAAAAAAAACAAGAAGAACCTAATGATGATTATTTACAAGAAACGGATTTAGAAAAACTAGATGAAGCAGCTGGTTATAGCGGAAGTGGATTGCAAAATCCAAGGATTGGAAACACTTGTCCTGATAGTGTTATCCATGATATATCACGATTAGATGTTCTTGTAGGAGGGTTCCGAGCTGGAAATAACTCTCCAGAAATAATTAATGAAGCAGCTGATATCTGTAGACGGTTATTTGCCGGCGGTATCATGGATATCAAAACATATCGAGATTTCATTGACGAGTTAGCAAATGGGTATCACAGCAATTGAAAACACTATTGTTTTTATAATAATGATCATACATTACAATCATGATAAACCAACCCTCGTCTATGTAGTTAATTCACGGTTTCCAGTTTATAGAGCATATTACGGAGATGGTTTAGGCAATACTATTTTAGGATTCTTTTCAAGAATGGCCCCAAAAGTGATGCCGTTAGCTAAACAATTATCAATGAAAGCCATTGATGTTATTCGTGATAAGGGTATTGGTGCTGTTGGAGATCTTGCCGGAAAGGCATTTTCAACTGCGAAGAATAAAATAACATCATTAGTGAGGCGAAAAAAGAAACCGTTACCGTCCACAGAAGAAATGCCTGCAAGTGTTAGTAAAATTATAAATAACGCAGTAGATGAAAAACTAGCGTCAATGGCTTTAACTCCCGACCCAAATATGATAGCAGGAAGTGGCTTTAGAAAACGCTAGCGTTGAAAATCCGATTTAGACTCTGATAAATAGAATAAAATGTTCAAAAAGTCACGTGATCCAGCGTTTGATATAGACGCCCCAGTTGGCAAGGATGATTCTGTACGCGATTATCAATATTACGCCTATCATGCCATAGACTCAAATAGTCGAGCAAGAATTGATCTTCAAGTCCATGATACCAGTAAATACTTTTTGCCCTGTGAAGCGTTTATTGAAATCGAAGGAGAAATTGTAACAGCTGCTGATACTCCTGCTGTACCAGCACCGTATCCAGCTGGTACTCAAGTCGGTTTTGTCAATAATGGTATTATGGCGCTATTTGAAAGTGCTAGATATCTCATTGATGGAAAAGAAATTGAGTCGATAGATCGCAATGTTGATGTGGCCACAACAATAATCGGGCTAGCGAGATATTCTGATGATTATACAAGATCAGCAGGACCTTCTATGATGTTTGCAAAAGATGTTAAAAATACCGCTGGAGGAAATCAATTTATTATAAGACGACCAAAAAAACGTGATAATAGTGATGCTGATGTCGAGAATATGATTATAAACAGCGATCCTAATTTAAATTTAGGAGCTGTAACACGAAACTCAATGTTGCAAGGAGCGCGTAAATCATTTTCATGCGCGATTCCACTGCATCACATATTTGGATTCTGTAGAAACGTCAGAAAAGTTATCTACGGGGCGAAGCATACAGTATCACTTGTACGAAAGGGTGATGATAACGACGCGATTTGGAGGATTCCAGCAGATGCTGCAAATCCCAATGCTGATGCCGGTAAAGTCAATTTAACAAAAATATCATTGTGGATGCCAGTGTTGACTCCAGCAATCACCGCAGAAGAACGATTACTATCATTTATGGACCAAGGAGGAAAGTCGTTGTTGAGTTGGTTATCAGTGAGTACAGATGTGAAGCAATCAGAGCTGAACGGGTTATTCACGTGGAACCTAGCATCAAAACAAGGTGTTGCTGCGCCACGTCATATATTTATTGCGTTACAGGATAACACACGAGTTGGCAATCAACTCTCCAGCCATATGATATTTGATCAGTTAGGTGTTAGAGAGGTCTCACTGAGAATAAACGGCCAGCAGGAACCATCCGAGGATATACAACTTGATTACACAGAAAATCATATTGCACGAGTTTATCATAGATTGTTGTCATTTATGGTACGTGATCAAAATGTGGATACCGGTCTACAAATATCACAATTGGATTTTAAAAGCCTCTATCCGATTTATTACTTTTCTCTGGAACATCTCGATTTGATGAGACAATCTGTCGTTGATATACATTTTAGAGCCCGTGTAAACCCTGGTGCTATTGCTAGTTATAGAGCGGTTGCTGTCATTCTCAGTGATAAATCAATGCTACTTGAAGGTGTTGGTGGAAGAATGAGAGTGGTAGATGCGCCTGTAGAAAATCTTTGAACGATTTTTCCATTAGAATCAATCTATTATGTATAATGTCATATAGTGTTATTAGTGTTGCGTTAACTCCTGGTCAAATCAAAAAATTGCAATCAGAATCGGCTAAAAAATGTGGAACCACAATCACTTTGAAACCGAATCAAATGACTGGTGGTGCAAATAAATTATCACTGACAACTCGTCAAATAAAACATTTCAATGATGCACTTGCAGCCAAAAAAGGTGTTCAGATTACTCTTTCTGCGGCTGCTATCAAAAATATGATGAAAACGGGTGGTATATTTCCATTGTTAGCTGCAATACCAGCATTGATTGCAGCAGCAGCCCCAGCAGTAGCTAAAGCAGCGGCGTTAGGAGCCGTTGGTACTGCAGCAGGAATGGCGTTGAAAAAAGCAACTGGACAGGGTTATAAAAAAAGGGGAAAGGGTCTAAGACTACCAGGAACCCCGTATTCATGGTACAGCGGAAAAGGTCTAAGACTACCAGGAACCCCGTATTCATGGTACAGCGGGAGATCCGTTCACGGATCAGGCCTGAGACTACCAGGAACGGTTTATTAATGGTTCCCATGTTCAATTTTGATTTAATGGATGCTGCTAAAAACCTAGCGATTAAAAATTTCAGAGGTGTTTTTATGAAAGATCAATTACCACATCAACCAAACAAAACTGAAACAGGTATTATTAATCTCGATAACAGCACCGGACCTGGAACTCACTGGGTTGCATACGCTATTGATCCACGTGGGATTGTCTATTTTGATTCATATGGATTAGCCCCGCCAAAAGAATTTATGCGTTACATAAAAAAATTTCCAATGAAGACTTGGTATTCTACGCTACCAACACAACAAATCAATGACCCACCAATATGCGGCAGTGAAGTATTAAATGTCCTTGATGCTATTTCAGCATCTAGAAAACCACCTCATATTGTCGTAAATGACTACACTAGTAATCGCTTTTTAGAGAGAGAAAGAGTTTTACAATAACATGATTGATATTTGGGGGAGATCTTTGAAACCCAAACCCGATGACACTGCAACGGGTGATATTAAAAAAAAAATCAAAGATGAAATAGCTGAGACGTTAAATTTAACAAGTGTTGACCCGAATGAAATAGTTGTATTTCAGGACAAACAGGGTAAATTGAAAACCAGTGATGTGTCGTTGGATGATATTTTAACACGACAACGAAACGCAATCGAGGATACTATCGCGTTATTTTCCGATCAGGGTAAACTCAAACCAGGTGTACTTTTTTCGACGATTACAGATAGATTCACTGAATAAAATAAAGAATTTGACGATCATTTGAAAAACTACAATAGTTTCCGTAGAAATGTCGTTCAAAAGTTCTTTGGATCACCAATTGTAATTACACCATCTATCGCTGAAATTAAAACGTTTGTTGATGATCAAAAGGTTATCAACGAAGCAACAAAAACAACAACCGACGCCATTGATAAATTTATTGGAACTCCGTTAGATAAAATTGAAATAAAACTCCCTGATATTAAAAAATCCATCGATGAGACGAAATCCTTCATCGAAGGCATCAAAGGTGATCTTTCGAGGATGATAACAGTCATTGAAAAAACAAAAATCCCTCATGGGAAAACCAACAACATAGTATATACAATCCAACACGGATCATTTGAGTGGACACCTACAAACAACAAATTAGATATCACTGCAACCGTTAAGGGTATTTATCGATTAACACTAGTGACACCATTGACTCAATTTAATATTTCATCGTCCAGTTCATCCGGGGTCAATAATACGATTTCAACGATCATCGACAAGAATACAACTGAAAAGTTCACGATTACATCTACTGATAAAAATTTGGTTAGGGTCTCAACAACGTGGTATGTGGAATTCGTAGCGGATTTAAGTAAATCGTAATTGAAAACGCTAGCGTATTTAAAATAAAAATGATTTCATCATCGCAATATCGCTATGATCAGGTCAGAGAATATCAAACTAGACTCAAAACCCTGTCTGAGGAGTATGCAATGAAAATAAAAAAATATCGCAAGAGAATTACCGCAATTGATGTTACCGTGTATTCAGTGAGTGGTGTAATCACCGGAGCTGGTATTATACTGTCTTCAGTAACAATGATGGCTCCGATAGCTGTGCCAATTTGCATTTCTGCGGCAACAACAATCGCTGGAATTATTTCAATAATCACAAACAAAATATCATCATGCAGCCAACGGAAACTACAAGACTACATAATTCAATTTCATGTTGTGTCCACTGCATGCTCGCAATTATCCTCATTGATATCGTCATCTCTCGATGATACAATTATATCAGAGAGTGAGTTTTCAGCGATGGTAGATATATATGATTCTGCGATGTCAAAATTAGAAATACAAAAACATGAGTATAATAACAATGACAACACCGATGGAATTGGAAAAAAACAGAATGATCTCAATAACCTCAACGATATCAGATAGTGAGTTCTCAGTGATGATACGTGTGTATGATTCCGCAGTATCAAAATTAGAAATACATCATGAGTATAATAACAATGACAACACAGATGGAATTACTTCAACAAATAGTGGAGAACACAACCCCAGTACAAACCAGCATGATCTCAATAACCTCAACGAATCCAGAATTCAGTGTGAATTTCCCCTCTCCGGTCCCAGTGAAGGAGATAGCGCTAGCAAAATTACGAGTGTATCACAGCTGGCCAAATATTAGGTCAAAATCATTTGGTGGTCAACAACCCAATAATTCTTTAGTGTTTGCAAATAAGAATAAACCCGACGGTACCCCAGACTGGAACGTTGTTTCCATACCAACCGGATCATACCAAATCGAACAAATCAATAATGAATTCGCGCGTAGAATAAAATCGATTACTGGAGCAGAATCAAAAATAGCTATAACAGTTCATGAGCCAACACTATCATCTGCCATTGAAATAAACTCAGAAGAATACGTCGTAGATATCTATCAAAGCTCAATAAGAACAGTGTTAGGTTGGCCTGAATTACCACCCGGGGGAAAAACCGTTGATTTACCAGAACCACAAAAAACTGATTATATCACCGACAGGATAAAATCTGATAATCCAGTAAAAGGCTATAGTGATTACAGTATTGCTAGAAATTTTTTTGCTCTTGGCACTATAGATAAGGAAGGGAAATATCTTTTTATTAACGAATTTAAAATTATTGAAAATTTCACAGCAATGAATAATGATTTTTCACTGTTGTTAATACCTCTTAAATCCGGCTCTCTTACCCGAGATGAATTTATCAGCGTCGTAGAAACATGTAACAAAATCATCAATGATATGGAAACATTTCATTCACAAATTATTCAAGAGATATTAGATGACAGTAATCCTACAACAAGAACAATTTTTGCAGAAGGCAAGGGCATCCCTGTCAAGGATATTCCAACAGTCAAACTACCAGGATATAACGTACCACAACTAACAAAACTTCTCAGTGATGCCATCGATGTTGGTTTTAAAATAATTCATGATACGTGGAAAAAAACATCATCACCGGAAATAAAAATCCTCAAACACAATAATGATCCAGATGGTGGTGGCAGGCATATCGCTCCGTTCAACGTGAATATTTCATCGGTGATTGCGCTCAATTTAGTGTGTGACGTTATCGAAGGAAGCTATCAAATAAATCTAGAACGATCAAATCAAGCTCAGCAAGGATATATTCTTTATTCATTTGCACCAATAGCCCCTCCAGGATTTCTAATTATTGAGTCTCCGGTGAATCCAGTCTATATGCGATGTCATAATAATTCATTAACCAGAATTAATTTCAAACTCACAGATCAGTCTAATAATCTGATTGATTTACAAGAGGAGGTTTTACAAATAAGTCTGTTTGTAAAGTCCTGAAGGGGGACACGATATCGTATCGGACTGGATCAAATATTCGGTTGAGAGGGTGAGTGACAACGACGTTGTAATCTCTTGAAAAGTTTTTGATTTCATTGATTTTTCATTGATTTTTTTATATATTTATTTGCCTGATTTCATTGAAAACTTGTATCCGATTCACCACATCTTGGCCATAGAAGCCTGATTTCATTGAAAACTTGGTTAAAAATGTTGTCTGATTCACACCCGGTACCTAGGACAAAAAGTTTTTACTCATTTCAGGATTTCATTATTTTTTTTTGGCCTGATTTCATTGAAAATGTTGTTTTTTTTATTTGATCCTGATCCATGAAACGATATCAGATTCACACACACATTCTTTGCCTGATGTCATTGGTTTCATTGTTTTTAAGCGTGATTTCAGTGAAAACTTGTCTAAAAATGTTGTCTGATTCACCCCCCCTGCTGCTTGCCTGATAGAGGACAGAACACCCCAGGAGTTCCAAGTGGGTTAATGGCTTCAATTAGATGCTCATCTAGAATCTTAATTTGGAGATTGATTTTAATTAGGTGTGTGGGTTACTGTTACGTCACATTTTTTCGGACACTCATAGACTTCCAATTTGGAGAGTGATTTTAATTAAGCGAATGAGCTGTTGACGCATCTAACTTTCGGTTGAATGACGTAAACAGACATGAACGCCCTGTGGTAGAGATGAGGGTCTCTGATTCTGGCCAGAGTAGATTGGAACATCTATATGTGTTACACTACCATAATTGGTCACGTGGTTACGTCCGAATCGCGTATTAAAAGATGCGACACGCGCCCAATCAGTGCTTTTCATTCTGAGCCAGAAACAGATTCTCTCTCTCATTACAGGTAAATACCGTTTATGTTCGTATAAACTTCTTTAAGGAATAAGCATCTTTAATGTTTGAGATTGTAATGGTAAAGTTCATATGTTTGCAACATGTTTTTACTGAATTATTTTATTTTATAATATATTGTAATGCAATGTTTAATTGTATAAAAAAATTCATATTCATTTATATTTATGCTAAATTTTATTGTAAAAGATGAATTCACTTCCAACATCATGTTTAGATTCAGTGTTGAAGTAAAGTATTCTTTAAGTAACAGAGATAAATATTTAGTAACATATTCCAAATTAGTATTATATTTAAAATGAGTAAAATACATTTCTCCCAAATGACTGTGAATTAATCGCAACTATTACATTTTATTCTCTTTAGCTCTCATGAAATTAATTTAGATTTAACTAATTGTATTGTATTCTAAAATGCAGAAATTATACAAATGAATGAAGTGATGAGATCTAAAGAAAAGTGTTTTTTCATATGTGTTTCATTTATTTTGAATATAAAGCTTGCATATGTATTTTTGGAATGTAGTAATATATGTATATTAGTTAGAAATAAAGTGCTTTTCATTCTGAGCCAGAAACAGACTCTCCCTCTCTCATTACAGATCTGATCCCGTACCTTCCCCAAGACATTCTCATCATCTTTGTGACACTTCTTTCTAAGGAACTCATTCTTCTTTTCTATCTTTCGTTCCGGGTTCCCAGATTAATACATCTATGTGTTTATGAGAACAAAACAATACAACATTATCATAAAAGCTCTAATAAAAGATACGATAGAAAGATACGATAGATAGATACGATAGATAGATACGATAGATACGATAGATAGATACGATAGAAAGATACGATAGATAGATACGATAGATAGATACGATAGATAGATCCGATAGATAGATACGATAGATAGATACGATAGATAGATACAATAGATAGATATGATAGAAAGATACGATAGAAAGATACGATACATAGATACGATAGATAGATACGATAGATAGGATTATATAGATTAGATGAATTAGATAAGATATATAGACAGACGGACAGATAGATTCTTTAGCAGTGATGGAGAATGTTCATATAACTTTGCCCTGATTATGACTGGCATGTTTTACATAGAATTGATAAACCCTTGAACGATATTGGAGATTGTTTATATAGCTATGATCTACATTTATATTTTGGAATGGTTTACCTTGCTTGTGACATAAATTAGTGTTCTTATTTAGTGTTTGTCATGTACTTGAGCCCCCACAACATCAGGGGTTCATGTTTAATGGCTTATTAAAACCGTGCCTATCTCTAAGACCGCAATCTGTCTCTCTCTCTCTCTCTCTCTCTCTCTCTCTCTCTCTCTCTCTCTCTCTCTCTCTCTCACCCCGCCCCCAATGTTACACAACTAACTGTGGGAACTTAATTTGCCGTTGGTAAGCTTGACCTATGACCTCACTTCAAATGCAGCAATTGGCATATTTTTTGACCTTAAATACAAGGCTTTGGGTTAGCTCTTTATACAAACTGCAAATACTGGTAAACCTTTGCACCCAATGAAATAGAGCAGGATTATCATCTTTTCCATCTCTCAGTGGTCGAAACAAACAAGATCCCACTCTTAAAATGACAATCATCAAACCGTTCTTTTAAAAGTAAGATATTTTATGGCAATTCGTCACTTATTAAATGTTTTAATAGTTTATTGGTTAATCTCAGCAAGAAGAATTAATTGGCCTGTTAAAATGTCAGGGTATGTGGTCATTGGTCACCCCAGTATCCTATCGTGTTTGCCTTTTAAGCTTGGAATCTAAGCAGACATCAATAACTACTGCAAACAAAGTGAAATACAACTGGAATCGAAAAACAACTGGAGGAGGTCACTACTTCACTAACCAATCTTATTAGAATGTTGGACCCAAATTCAACAAATATTAAACTAAATATCCAACAGATAGTAACCCAATACAAAATGATAATGCACCAAATGGGAACGTTACAATCTGGCAATGGAATGCACGAGGATTGTCAGGAAATATCAAGGCATTAAAACTCAAAATAATTAATACTCTACACAAACCTGATGTAACGGGTATGTATAAATACTATAATAAATATACTATAGTCCACCCCTTTTGGTACTCGATATCTAGCAGATGACCGCCCTCGATATAATTAGCCCGATTCGAGTAAAGATAAGTGGTGAAACATAGATAGAAATAGATATAGTGATCTGAGCAGATATATTGAACAAACAAATACGAGTCATCGTAAAGATAACATTTTTTAAAATCAATTACATAAACAATTGTGAAAATTATTTTCATTAGGAATATACTCTGCTTTTAGAAATAAAACTTTCACCGAATTACAAGAAACCTCAAATAGATTTAAATAAACTAGCCGATATGTTACTAACAGCTTTAGTTCATCATAGGATCGAGTGAAACAATCGAAGTCAACACCATGTACGATATCATAACCTGTTAGTCCTCAGTTTTCCGCTTCCTCTGTTGCTGTTCAGAACTTTATATCTCCACAATGATACTTTCTACCATCTGTCTCGGGACACAATCTGAACACGTCAGAATTTTAGCACGAGGCAGAAATTCGTCACAAGATTATACTTCTCACTTCACTTCCCACTCTTTCCTTTTTCTCAGCATACGTCTCAGGGTACGTCACATCAGATCGTCACAGAAAGCTATTTAATCCCTTTGTATATTCGTCACCCATCCAGTTTTGGCGGAATGCCTGGACCACACGTTTTTACGAAAGAATTTCTTTCAAGTTCCACTCAAGAGGCTTCACTGGTTATTTTTTCCCCTCCGTGTCCTCTTGCAGGAAATGTTTAGACTGATTACCATTTCAAAAAGGACAATAATAAACCCTATGAAATTTTGTGTGAAAATACTCCCCCCCCTTTTTTTTTTTAACGTGACCAATCAGAATCAAATGTCTTTGTCGCCCTTACTTTTAGAGTCGCTAAAGTCGGGTCAGCTTGACCTGGTAGTTTGAGTAAAGAATTTCTGCGATTTCTAAGTTTACCATGTCCCTAACAGTCCGTTCTGGCTGATGGATAAACAAAGGTTTAATTAGAAACAACAGTCGTACTCTGAATAACCTTACCGTACACGGCAGTATGGCGATATGATTTGCGCTTGTCTCCATAAATCTAATTAATGAAGAGTAAAATCGGTATTTTGTTTTCCAAATTTTTGGAGATCTAATCTGGTTCAGTTACACGTCCTCATGTGACCCCTTCACCTCAGACGGCCCTAGTCTACTTAAGGAGTCAGCCACTACATTCTCGCTGCCTTTAATATAGCGTACCTGGACATGGTATTGCTGCAGAAGTAATGACCATCTCAGTAATCGTCCTTTTGTTAACTTAGCTTGAGCTAAATAGGCGAGTGGTTGGTGGTCTGTTTCCAAAATAAATTTTCGGTCATACAGGTAACATTGGAATTTAGATATCCCAAAGATAATAGCCAAGCATTCTTTCTCATAGACCGAATAATTGAATTCTGCAGTTGGCAATTTCCTGCTACTCAATGCAACCGGGAATAAGCTTCCATCATGCTCTTGCAATAACAATGCCCCTAAACCTCTATAACAAGCGTCCGTACGTAAGAAAAATCTCGTGTCACATCAGGCAATTTCACTATTGCGTCTGACGTCAGTCTGTCATTTAACGTCTGAAATGCTCGTGCACATGTTTCTGTCCATACTACTTTCGTCGGAGCTTTTTCCGAGTCGAGTCAGTCAATGCGCTCGCAATTTCATTGAAGTTAGAAACATATCGTCGATAATACCTTGCAAATCCCAAGAAAGATCCAACTTCCGTCTTAGTGATCGGTCTACGGCGTCCCAAAGTTAGTCGACCTTTGAACTATATGGGGTCAACGTGTCTTCGCTTAGGGTATAGCCTAGGTAGGTTAGTTTCCTAAACCCTATATGGCACTTAGATGGTCCTACGGTCAGTCCAGTTTGTCGAAGTCGCTCTAAAACGTTTTTCAGCAAAATGATATGTTCTTTCCATGTAGCTTTCGCTAAGAGTAAATCGTCCATGAAGTTTGAACTCCAGTCCCCCTTAATGGTTCAAGTAATTTACACATCATACGGGTGAAGACGCTCTGCACATTCTGGACCCCGACTGGAATGACTACCCACTTGTAAGTCCTATCTGGAGTTGCGAAGGCAAGTCTTGCTCTGTCTTTACTTCGAACTGGAATTTGCCAGTATGCCTTGGACATATCTGTTTTTGAAAAATATTTCGCATTGGGCGAAAATGGGCTCAGGGTCAGGTAAAAGTTAAACCTGAAATTCCGTGACCCTGTTCAACTTCCTGTAATCGACGCAGAAGACAATTTTATTTATTTATTGAAAAAAAGACAATTTTCAATGATAACGGCTTTGAAAAGAATCATACTATATATATATATATATATATATATATATATATATATATAACATAACTCTTTAAAGAGCTTAATTCAGGACATTTAAAAATTAAGTGAAATAAATCTTATATCACTTAAAATAAACAGGTCTTTTATTGTGTCCACTTTGTGTGCTATCTATCAATACTCCAGGCGTGTTATGTAGTGGTTGTCACGTGGAAATTTGCTTGACCAGGGGTCATTCCAAGTGTTCGGATTCACAGGTTTAATTTTGGCTGGCATTTCCTGGTTTTCCATAACTTTTCCCTTGTATTCCAACACATTCGTCGGCTGGCGCTTGCGGAATAGATCTTCTATGTCTTTACCTTTTGAAAATTAAGAAGAAAATTTGAAAGAAAACTATTGCAAATTCCTACGCGATATATTAAATGCCCAAATCTTCTTGTCATAAACACGGGCCATAATCCCCAATTCATTGCATGTATTTTGCGTAACCCTTCTACAAATGCGTGTACAAGTTTTGGTGAAAAAAATATTAAAAGGTACACATCATTTGTATATTTGACAATTGACCACTTCCCTAAAGATACCCTGATAGGGACCCAAACAATTATACTCCTTTGCCTATTTACCAAAGTTCTTTTCAGAGGTAAAAGGTGTGTGTGTGTGTGTGTGTGTGTGTGTGTGTGTGTGTGTGTGTGTGTAATTGTGTAGAGTGATGTGGTTTTGGAACGAAGAAAGATGCATAGAAGCTATATATCTGAATATATACTTTCTAATTCAAGGGGAAATCAACAATACGTGTTTAAATGAAAATAAACAGAGAGTCATAAATGACGTGTTTGAAACAAGATCTTAAATTATTCCTTTCACACAAGACAATAAACCACTGAAAAAGCCTTAATAATAATAATAATAATAATAATAATAATAATAATAATAATAATAATAATTATTATTATTATTATTATTATTATTATTATTATTATTATTATTATTATTATTATTATCTACCGTATCCAAAGTTTGATAAATTAAACAAATATATATAATTTTCAAAATAGAAAGTAACGATGAAGATAATGGTGTCCAAGCAAAACTGAAAATAGCAGTCCGTGTGCTTCTTTCTATACCTGTAACATCAGTCTGTATCTTTTTATTTTTGTCCGTCGCAGATGGTATTCCATGTGACAACTGACTTTGACCACTCGGAATCCTAAACAAAATTAACACAAAAACTAATGCTTATTAAAACGGTCAAGGTATGAGTGAACTGTTAGTGATTTATATTTTTACGTTTGAGTTTCTTTATATTTGAAATCAAGTAAGTTAGGCAGTAAACGAACAAGGAAATCACGCGTAATGAATTATCCACACTTATACATGAAGGCATTTTGAAGGAATCATATATATATATATATATATATATATATATATATATATATATATATATATATATATATATATATATATATATATATATATATATATATATATATATATATATTTATATATACATACATATATATATATATATATTTATATATACATACATATATATATATATATATATATATATATATATATATATATATATATATATATATATAGAGAGAGAGAGAGAGAGAGAGAGAGAGAGAGAGAGAGAGAGAGGGCGACATACAGTAAGACGGGTATACTTACAATTTGTTCACAGAGAGAGAGAGAGGGGGAGGGAGGGAGACAGACTGACTGATATAGTTACACTTTGATCCAGCAGCATTTTCTGGCAAGAATATAAAACAGCAATGGGATCACCACTAGAATCACAAGGATCGCAATTAATAGTCCTAGGATTGCTCTTCCTTCTGGAGAATCAAACAGTCCGGCTGGTTTGGTTGTGGTAAAGAAGGGGGTCGTTGGAACATAAGTAGTTGTCGTTATATTGGAGTTAGTTGTCGCTGATACAGTTGTCTGCTGCAGTATTATTGTAGGTGAAAACAAATATGGAAATTAATACCTTGAAGTCATAAACGGCACTACGAACAGGCCTAGTTTGAAGATATTGCGAAAGAGAAATGTCACAGACCTTATTCTCTTTCTTTATTGCATTCAGTTTACAAACATTCCAGGAAAACAAGTGTATAGACATCTCATATATCATCTTTTAATGATTTTAAAAAAAGAAGTATGTTACAGTAATCTAACATTAATTACTGGTTTGTATCAGATAGAGACTAACATTTCAAGGTAGACAATATTACCTATCCCATCTGTAATTACATATTTCCATTTATCATGCTATCCAAATGTTTATATATCAGACTTAACACTGATTATTTGAAAACAGTTTTTAACTTGCAAAATAAATTATATCCAATTTTAAACATTAGTAGAAGGTGAATTACATTTTATATTATATTGATCAGAGAGTATTGTACATGTTTTAAAATTGCATATTTATGATGTTTATTTTTTGTGGTCAGTCTCTACAGATAATATGTAGTATATATAATTTTAGTTCCACTGATACGGGGTTACTCAATTTTGATTTGAGATAATGCATCAGCAAAATAAACAATTTTCATTATATAATAATCAAAATGTCTTATAGGGAATATACTTGCTCCCGCCAACACCAACAAAAATATAAATTACCGAATATAATAATTATTATCAACCATTTTCTATATACAATCCTATAATTAAACGAATTGGATAGGCAGCAACCAGACGGTGAATCCAGAATGTCTCTTTAAGACTTGTTTTCAAATTAACAGTACCATCGTTGAGATAACATAAAAGAAGTTCGATGTATGTATGTTATACCTAATAAGGTGTTTGTCCTGCATATTATATGTTCAAGTTTATCAAGCAAATTACACTAGATCGTATTTAGTTATTCTCATGACACTTTTTAATTTTATTTTGGATTACTGCTACTGAAATACGTATTGTATTCATGAATGGACAATGTGGACATCTGGGTCTATTTATATTTACAAACAGAACTACGATTTTTAAACATTCACCAACCAAAGCTTATTTGGCAAAGAAATATGCCGAAACGGTGATATCTGAATTTAGAACCGGTTAACAGTCCCTACTTTCCAGTCATATTTATCAGAGGTAATTGACATATTTACGTTTATCCTATCATTATTTATGATTATGTACTTAATATTATTGTTAGATATTAGCTAAATACCTTTGCAACAAGACACACGAAAAGTTGAACGTTCATGTTCAGTTTTATTGAAAACACTCTTGTCCAATGATGCCACAATTTGTTCTGATTACAAGCAATCAAATGTGTTTTTTTTATTTAACATATTAATCTGTGCAGGGAGCATGCTTTGTGTGATTACATGCGTGATATATGAGAATATTTCCGACCATAAATGAATGAAGTAACAAATACACTTTTGGATTTCTACGAATACGTAGGTGAGAGAGTCCACATATATAAGCCATGTCAGTATTGGTTTGCCCAGCAGTTGTGGTACTTTCTTAGTCTTTTCTCTTGATCATATATGTGGTTAAGTTCTCGCTTATTATTATTATTATTATTATTATTATTATTATTATTATTATTATTATTATTATTATTATATGTCTGCCTTCAGGTGGTGGCTGCGCACATTGAATGCTTTCAAATGTAGAAATATGACGACGTGATAACGTCTCACCAATTCCCGTTCCCAGTTATAATACCCCCTCAGAACTCATTATAGATTTCTCCCAATATCGAGAAGGTATTGATTATTTACATTCAAAGCTGCCTGGTGTCTAGAGTTGGAGGAGTACCTCTGCCATGTCCAACATGTACACATCTTGTTCTTGAAGCACTGCATGCACTCGAGGAGCAAAGTCACCGACCCTATAAATACTAGTTAAGTTATCGTTTGGAAGCTACGTTTAAAACGTATACTAGAGCAGCAGAGGGGGTGAACAGACCATGATTTCAAGCAAAAATAAGGCTTCCAGATAACGTTTTCGAGCAAAAAATGGCCTATAGACTACGTTTTCAAGCAAAATATAAGACTTCCAACAAAATCTCATTTAACCAAAAAAAAAAGTCTCCATTTTTGCAAAAACGGAGATTTTACGATTTTGCTCGCAACGATGTGGTCATCCACCCTCTCTGCTGCTACAGGTTAATAATTCTTTTACGATTTCAACCGAATATTTGATCGAGTCTTTATGATGAAAGTCCTTAGGACGAAAATCCTTTGAAATTGCAAAGCAATTTAGGATTTCACAAACAAACTAATCGCTAACACCTCTTCTTGTAAATCAATCAGATTATTTGACTGGTCGGTGAGTTTGAAATTAATTCTGGTTAATGAATTATTATGGCATCGCATGTAGACAGGATTAATTGGGTTTTCAATAATTAGGAATCCTGGAGGAGCTGTTGGTACAAACGAATACAAAATATATCCTTGCTGAGCTTGATTTGATCGTTCTAAATTTATTTGATAGCTTCCTTCGATAACATCACATACTAAATTGATCGCAATCACCGATGAAACATTCACGTTGAACGGAGCGATATGCCTACCGCCACCATCTGGGTCATTATTATGTTTGAGGATTTTTATTTCCGGTGATGCTGTTTTTTTCCATGCATCATGAATTATTTTAAAACCAACATCGATGGTGTCACTGAGAAGTTTTTTTAGTTCCGGTACGTTATATCCTGGTAGTTTAAATGTTGGGATATCTTCAACGCGGATTTTATATTTTTCTGCAAATTTTGTTCTCGATGTGGGGTTTTTATCATCGAGTATTACTTGAATAATTTGTGAATTAAATTTTTCCATATCGTCGATAATTTTATTGCATGTTTCTACGACGCTGATAAATTCATCTCGGCTGAGAGAGCCGGATTTAAGAGATATCAACAACAGCGATAAATCATTATTCATTGCTGTGAAATTTTTAATGATTTCAGGTTCGTTAACAAAATTATATTCTTGCAATGGTCCACCCTCCGCCCTATGTTCGTATGCTAACCCAAAAAACTCTATAAATATGTTGTATTTTTTATAACTCCTTATTGGATTTTTAGGTTTTATTCTGTCGGTGATATAATCAGATTTTTGTGGTTCTGGTAAATTAACGGTTTCTCCCCGGGGTGGTAATTCAGGCCATCCTAGTACGGTTCTTATTGAGCTTTGATAGATATCTACGACGTATCCTTCTGTGCTTATTTCAATGGCAGATGATAGCGTCGGCTCATGAACTGTTATAGCTATTTTCGATTCTTTTCCAGTAATCGATTTTATTCTACGCGCGAATTCATCATTGATTTGTTCGATTTGGTATGACCCTGTTGGTATCGAAACGACGTTCCAGTCTGGAGTCCCGTCATCTTTATTCTTATTTGCAAACACTAAAGAATTATTGGGTTGTTGACCACCAAATGATTTTGATCTGATATTAGGCCAACTGTGATACACTCGTAGTTTTGCTAGCGCTATCTCCTTCACGGGGACCGGAGAGGGGAAATTCACACTAAACTCGGGTTTCGTTGATGTTATAGATATCATGCTGGTTTGTACTGGGTTCGTGTTCTCCACTACTCGTTGAAGTAATTCCTGCGGTGTTGTCATTGTTATTATACTCATGATTTATTTCTAATTTTGGTATCGAGGAATCATAAATACTGACCATCACTGAGAACTCACAATCTGGTATGGTTGATATTATTGAGATCATTTTGGTTTTTTCTAATTCCATCGATGTTGTCATTGTTATTATACTCATGTTGTCGCTCTAATTTCACTATCGCGGAATCAAAAATACTGACCATCGCTGAGAATTCACTATCTGATATAATTGTATTATCGAGTGACGATGATATCATCAGGGATAACTGCGAATATGCGGTTGATGCAATATGAAATTGAAGTAAGTAATTCTGTAGTTTGCGTTGGCTGCATGATGAAATTCTTTTTGCTATCCCGGTTGATATACCCCCGATTGTAGACACCGCAGAAATGCAAATTGGAACTACGACCGGGGCAATCATTGTAACCGATGCAAGTATTATTCCTGCGCCAGTGAGAACGCTTGACACCGAGTACATAATAACATCAATTGCGGTGATTCTTCGTCGGTATTTTTTCATTTTTATTTGATACTCCTCGGCGAGGGTTTTGAGTCTATTCTGAAATTCTCTGACCTGATCATAGCGACATTGCGACGATGACAAAGTCATTGGTAATGACGAAGTCATCATTATTTTAAAAACACTAGCATTTTCAATTGTGAAATCCGAATGATTTAGTTATTTACTTAAATCCGCTACGAATTCCACATACCAGGTTGCTGAAACCCCAATCAAATTTTTATCAGTAGCTGTTATAGTGAACTTTTCAGTTGTATCCTTGTCGATGATCGTTGAAATCGTATTATTAACCCCGGATGAACTCGACGATGATATATTAAATTGAGTTAATGGTGTTACTAGTGTTAATCGATAAATACCCTTAACGGTTGCAGTGATATTTAATTTGTTGTTTGTAGGTGTCCACTCAAATGATCCGTGTTGGATTGTGTATACCACGTTGTTGATTTTCTCATGAGGAATTTTTGTTTTTTCAATGATTGTTATCATCCTCGAAAAATCACCTTTGACGGCTTCGATGAAGTTTTTTGTCTCATCGATGGATTTTTTAATATCAGGGAGTTTTATTTCAATTTTATCCAACGTGGTTCCAATAAATTTATCCATGATGTTTCTACGAAAAACTGAAAAAAATTTTCCGTGTTCTTCAATTTTAGATTCAAGTGTTGTTAGTACATACACAGAATTGTTTACCTCATCGCTGAGAAGTTGTAATCGATCTGTAATCGTCGAAACGAGTACACCCGGTTTGAGTCGTCCGTCGTTGGAATACAACGCAATAGAGTTTTCAGCGGCGTCGCGCTGCCGTATCAAAATGTCATTCAATGACATATCACTGGATTTCAATTTACCCTGTTTGTCCTGAAATACAACTATTTCATTAGGATCAACATTTGTTAAATTTAACGTCTCAGCGATTTCATCTTTGATTAGTTTTTTTACATCCTTGATAGAATCAGGGGGTGCAGTGCCATCGGGTTTGGGTTTCAATGATCTCACACAAATATCAATCATGTTATTGTAAAACTCTTTCTCTCTCTAAAATCGTTTCGATTTCCAGTGATTACTAGTGTATTCATTAACGACAACATGTGGTGGTTTTCCGCTTGGGTTACTCAAGGAGTTAGAAATAGCGTTAAGGACATTTAATACTTCGCTGCCACATATTGGTGGGTCAATCATCGTTTGTGTTGGTAGCGTAGAATACCAAGTCTTCATTGGAAGGGTTTTTATATAACGCAAAAACTCTTTTGGTGGGGCTAATCCATATGAATCGAAATAAACAATCCCACGTGGATCAATAGCGTATGCAACCCAGTGAGTTCCAGGTCCGGTGCTGTTATCTAAATTAATGATTCCGGTTTCAACGCTGTTTGGTTGATGAGGTAATTGATCTTTCATAAAGACACCTCTGAAGTTTTTAATCGCGAGTTTTTTAGCAGCATCGAGTAAATCAAAATTGGACATAGGAACCATCGAAGATTTCTGAATCATAGACTCTCCAGTTAATAAATCGTTCCTGGTAGTCTTAGACCCTTTCCGCTGTACCACGAATACGGGGTTCCTGGTAGTCTTAGACCCAATCCGTGAACGGATCGTCCCTTTTTTTTATATCCTTTTCCAGTTGCTTTCTTTAGTGCCATTCCTGCTGCAGTACCAACGGCTCCTAACGCCGCTGCTTTAGCCACCGCTGGGGCTGCTGCTGCAATCAATGCTGGTATTGCAGCTAACAATGGAAATATACCGCCTGTTTTAATCATATTTTTGATAGCAGCCGCAGAGAGAGTAATCTGAACACCTTTTTTGGCTGCAAGTGCATCATTGAAATGTTTTATTTGACGAGTTGTCAGTGATAATTTATTTGCACCACCAGTCATTTGGTTGGGTTTCAACGTGATTGTGGTTCCACATCGCTTAGCTGATTCCGATTGCAATTTTTTGATTTGACCAGGAGTTAACGCAACACTAATAACACTATATGACATTATACATAATAGATTGATTCTAAATCGAGAAAATCGTTTACGATTTCAATTACATGTTTTTGAAAATCAAAGATTTTCTACTGGGGCATCTACCACTCTCATTCTTCCTCCAACACCTTCGAGTAGCATTGATTTATCACTGAGAATAACAGCAACCGCTCTATAATCAGCAATAGCACCACGAAGCACATTAGCTCTAAAGTGTATATCAACGACAGATTGTCTCATCAAATCGAGATGTTCCAGTGAGAAGTAATAGATCGGATACAGATTTTTAAAGTCGTATTGTGATATTTGCAAACCAGTATCCACATTTTGGTCGCGTGCCATAAATGACAACAGACGATGATAAACTCGTGCGATATGATTTTCTCTGTAATTAAGTTGTATATCCTCGGATGGTTCCTGCTGGCCGTTTATTCTCAGTGAGACGTCTTCACACCTAATTGATCAAATATCATATGGCTGGAGAGTTGATTGCCAACTCGTGTGTTATCCTGTAACGCTACGAATATATGACGTGGCGCAGCAACACCTTGTTTTGATGCTAGGTTCCAAGTGAATAACCCGTTGATATTTGATTGCTTCACATCTGTACTCACTGATAACCAACTTAGTAATGACTTTCCTCCTTGGTCCATAAATGATAGTAATCGTTCTTCTGCGGTGATTGCTGGAGTCAACACTGGCATCCACAATGATATTTTTGTTAAATTGACTTTACCGGCATCAGCATTGGGATTTGCAGCATCTGCTGGAATCCTCCAAATCGCGTCGTTATCATCACCCTTTCGTACAAGCGATACTGTATGCTTCGCCCCGTAGATAACTTTTCGGACGTTTCTACAGAATCCAAATATGTGATGCAGTGGAATCGCGCATGAAAATGATTTACGCGTTCCTTGCAACATTGAGTTTCGTGTTGCAGCTCCTAGATTGAAATTAGGATCGTTGTTTATAATCATATCCTCGACCTCAGCATCATTATTATCACGTTTTTTTGGTCGTCTTACAACAAATTGTTTTCCTCCAGCGGTATTTGTAGCATCTTTTGCAAACATCATAGAGGGTCCTGCTGATCTTGTATAATCATCGGAATATCTCGCTAACCCGATTATTGTTGTAGCCACATCAACATCACGATCTATGGACTCAATTTCTTTTCCATCAATGAGATATCTAGCACTCTCAAATAACGCCATGATACCATTATTGACAAAACCGACTTGAGTATCATCTGGATACTCTGTATCATTTGTTCGTATAATCTCTCCTTCGATTTCGATAAACGCTTCACAGGGTAAAAAGTATTTACTGGTATCATGGACTTGAAGATCAATTCTTGCTCGACTATTTGAGTCTATGGCATGATAGGCGTAATATTGATAATCGCGTATAGAATCATCCTTGCGAACTGGGGCATCTATATCAAACGCTGGATCAGGTGACCTTTTGAACATTTTATTCTATTTATCAGAGTCTAAATTGCGATTTTCCATTTCATCGTCGTAGTTTTTTAAAGCCACTTCCTGCTATCATATTTGCAATATTGCTTTGGTCTCCTTGATTTATCAAGGGGGTTAAAGCCATCGACGCTAATTTTTCGTCTACTGCGTTATTTATAATTCTACTAACACTCGCAGGCATTTCCGCTGTAGAGGGTAACGGTTTTGAAAATCCTTTGGATTTCATCCGTGATTTCACTAATGATGTTATTTTATTCTTTGCGGCTGAAAACGCTTTTCCAGCAAAATCTCCAACAGCACTAATACCCTTATCACGAATAACATCAATTGCTTTCATTCCTAATTGTTTAGCCAACGGCATCACTTTTGGAGCCATTCTCGCAAATAATCCTAAAATGGTATTACCTAAACCATCTCCGTAGTATGCTCTATAAACCGGAAACCGTGAATTAACTACGTAGACGGGGGTTGGTTTATCATGATTGTAGTGTATGATCATTATTTGAAATCAGAAACAATTTTTCAATTGACTTTTCAATTCAGTCTCGGTGATTAATCACTGTGATACCCACTTTCCACTAACTCGCCAATGAAATCTCGATATGTGCTGATATCCATGATACCACCCTGAAATAATCGTCTACAGATATCAGCTGCTTCATTAATTATTTCCGGTGAGTTATTTCCAGCTCGTTTCCCTCCGATGAGAACCTCTAACCGTGATATATCACTGAGAACACTACCAGGACATGAAACACTGGAATCTCTTAATCCACTTCCGCTATAACCCATTGCTACATCCATTTTTTCCATTTCGTCTAAATCGGCTTTTTGTAAATAATCAAGAGGATCATCATCATCACGTGGTATTTGTTGTTTTTTAGGTGAAAAGAATATTTTCTTTGCAGGTTGCTGTCGCCGCCTTTGCGTTTTTTGCGGTTTTTGTTGTTGTTTAAACTCTTCGTATTGATTATATACTGTACCCACCGCATTGATATATTCGATGTATGATGTACTATCTTTCTTAATCAGACCTTTTTCAGTTTTGATTTTATAGAATATATCAGCCCGGTGAGTTATATTTCTAACATATTTATGATGTTCTGGTTTCAACCATTTTTTTCTGTTTTCATAGGACGTAACAACAAGCGCAGGAATTTTTGCTGGATCAGTCTTATCAATTTCTGCTAACCCTTCTTCGTTAAATCTCACGAGTAAATCATCTACTGTTCTTTTTGATTCTATTTTTTGTACGGCCTGTTCTGTTTGTTCAGTTTTCGCTGCTATTTTTTCGAGTTCACCAATAACAGATTTCCCCGTCTCGGGAACATCTCCCAGTATAGCGCGCTGTACCCCTTTCGTTGCTGTGGTTACTGGTTTAAACAATTCTTCGGATCCCGCAGCAAAATCAGTCTGAAGACTCTGTCGTTGTTGTAGTTTATTCCGTACAGAGTCACGAATTGGTACAAATCTCTTAATTGCATCTAATCGTTCACGAGCCAATCGGGTTGTTAATGCTTCATTGACCATTATTTGAAATCAGAAACAATTTTTCAATTGCAAAACAATTTTTCAATCCCCACCTAACAGACGAAAACACTTTTTGTTACATGTCAGACATGTCGGATGATTTTTAACACGATCATGGAAGTGTTATTTCATCCTATAACAGCTTCTATCAATGATGAGGAAACTATCAAAATTGTATATATAAATAAATAATACTGATAGTTTCCTCATTCTATTTTTGATCAATCTGACATGTCGGATGATTTTTAACACGATCATGGAAGTGTTATTTGATTGTTTTAACGGCTCTATCGATGATGGCTAAAGTGCCGGAATTACTAATAAAATAAATAATTTAATTCAATACTGGCACTTTAGCCACTTTTCCATTGATCAATCTGATATGTCGGATGATTTTTAACACGATCATAGAAGTGTTATTTCATCCTATAACAGCTTCTACAATCAGTGGCGAAACGGCACATTACATTTTATTATTATATGAAAGAGTGCCGATTCGCCATTTTTAATTTTTTAGTGTATTGATACCGGACCAACCAGCCATCAATTTTTTATTCACTGTTTCTGACATTATCAATCAAAAAATGCTAAAAAAAATTAAAATCTCTATGAGGGTCGGAATGATAAATGGTCAGGCAATCAAAAAATGATAAATGGTTGATCAATCAAAATTGTTCATTTTCTTGAATTAACGCCCGTAGATTTCTAATTTTAGAATTAACCTCCTTTTTCAATTCGTATTCGTACCCCAATTCTTTTCGTATTCGTTCTACGATGGTATACAACGGAGCGAACACACTTACGTCACTGGAAAATGCGAGAGAGTCCCGAATAGAATTCTGAATTCTTTTGATGAGCGCATACTTCTTTGGTAGCATATATTTATTGTTGTTAACTCCGTATTCAATATCCTGAAAATCAGACATGATTTGATCAGGATTTAACCCATCTGATAATTCAATATCCCAACTTTTCAATTTTGAAATCTCGGATATGATGCTATTCATGTTTTCAGAATTCATTATTTTATAATAATGATATATCTCTAATTGAAAAATATGACGCATTAGACGTAACTAAATCGAATTTTTTGTCCCGTCCCTTTTGAAATCGCCGTTTTGGTTATCCCCTCTGCAACTTTTCGTACTGAGGGTGAACAAATATCGAAGTGCCTACTGGCTTCATTCATTTATTGAAATACTTTTTCTTCATTAGTTGCTGTATTAAAAGATTTTACTGGTCTCGCTTTTTTCGAGCATTTCCCAGTCTTCCCTCTTTTCAAATTCTCACTTTGTGTGATAGCCTGTAGATTTGATAAAGAATTGTTCTTTGGATTAGAATCGATATGATCAATAACAAAATCATCCTCGATCAATCCATAAAAACACTCGTACACGAAACGATGATTGAGATAAAATTTCTCTCCAGCGCGAAACTTCAAATACCCTTGATTATTCACAGCACCAACTGGTTTCTTTAGTCTACGGTTTCTGACAGTACCATCACTGGATGCTTCATAATTTGTAATCAAGGGATGTTGTCTGAATTCTTGGTTCATTCGTATACATAATACTATTGTTTGTCTAATTCATCGTTTGGTTTAATGATAAATCTTTCGATGTAGTCTTGAGGAGTTCTTATGATTTTATCCCTGACTCTGTCAAGGATACTGACTTTGTCAGCGTCAAGGATACTGACTTTGTCAGCGTCAAGGATACTGACTTTGTCAGCGTCAGGGTCAAAATTTCTGATTGATTGTCCATTTTTTATTCTTTTATCATAATAACGCTTCAACTCCCTGTATCGCTTACCACCGCAATTCAAACACAACTGAGATTTTCCCCTGACCCCAACCCCACATCGAATACAGGGTAACGGACCAAGGCTTCCACGACGAAAGCTTTGCATATGATACCCACAAAACTCATTTCTGCATGATTTGTTACACGGGGTTATTGATCCAATCATAAGCCACTTACAGTGATTCATTATATAAAAATCTTTCATTTAAATGCTTGTTTTAATTATAGCATGATGGAATTAAGGAAAACGCCTTCGAAAAATGCTGAATTCAATGCTGATAAGGAGTTTAAGAGATTATTAAAAATCAATCCTAGATTTAATCTCGATAGACCCAAAAAACGTAACAAACGTCCAAGAGACGGAAACATGAAAGAGTTTAAGAGATTATTAAAAATCAATCCTAAATTTAATCTCGATAGACCCAAAAAACGTAACAAACGTCCAAGAGACGGAAACATGAAAGAGTTTAAGAGATTATTAAAAATCAATCCTAGATTTAATCTCGATAGACCCAAAAAACGTAACAAACGTCCAAGAGACGGAAACATGAAAGAGTTTAAGAGATTATTAAAAATCAATCCTAGATTTAATCTCGATAGACCCAAAAAACGTAACAAATTTAATCTCGAGAAACCAAAAAAAACGTCCAAGAAATTATCCTGGAAAGATGCTCAATTCAATCTCGATATAGTTTCTAATACACCAAAGAATACAATTCTTGATAAAGCCATGATTAGTAAAATCAGAGATTGTTTTAATGAATTCAAACGTGATGGAGCATCTTATTGTTGGTCAACATTTCGAATTGATGGTGTTGTTGACGCTACCATGAATGATGAAAAAGCAGCAGTGATAATTTCACGTGTTGGGGAAAAACGGTATTTTTTCCGAATCAAATTCATTATCGAAGTCGATGGCAAATGGATTATTAGGGATAAATTTGAACCAATCCTCAAGAATAAAAAAGCTGTCATTGTGAGTAGAGATTCCAAACCAGGGATTCTAACCGGCATTGACAAACCATACTACGAAAGATCTTATCCCGTAACAGCAATGGTTTATGGGATATATCCGTTAAATGATAAACCCGATATCGCAAAACTAGCTCCTATGAAATATTCGTCAGGGCTTAATTGTGTAGCAGAACGAATAATAGAACACTTTACAAATGCATCCCGAGGAAATAAACTAACTGATCTGCGACGTAGGAAAATAACCGAATGGGAACTGACAGTGAAACAGCATGGTGCAAAGATTTCTGATATAGCTAAATTAGAAGCATCATTAAAATTCCCAATATCAGTAACAACAATAACCGGAGAAGTATTATACGAACCGAAATATCAATCGCGAGGAGCGCCAATACAGATTATTGATCATAACAAACACGCGTGGACACCTGCGGTAACAGTATTTCCACGAGAACGAACCGTGAAATATATCCCTAAGGAGTTCGTCAGGGATGTTTTCTATGAAGAAAGATTATTTGATGCTATTCATGCGTTGTGTAAAGATGATCCTGTGTCAGTGTGGTTACTTAGAAGTGATGAAGATCCCGAAATAGGATTTGATCAATTTGTAAAACCAAATGGTGAATTATATCGCGTTGAAGAATTAGATAATAGAATGAGAAAAATCGCTAGTGATTTTTCACCGGAAAGTTTCCATGAAAAACTACTCACGGATAGTTTTACTATTCCATCAGTGGTAGCTCACTTCGCAAGAGAAAAAAACTCATGGCGTCCAACACGAAGTGATTTTCTCGAGGATGTTAAATTGAGTTGCGTCGAATTTGGTCATGGAGGACTGTGGAATACGAAATACCATCGTGATGGTATGATTTCAATTGATATATCCGCGTGTTACCCCGGAAGTTTTCTCGGATATGGGGAATGCGCTGAGTACTTCAAACGATTTGGACACCCAACACATGAAATGACTCGTGTTGCGATTAATGGACCATTGCCTGATTTTGATTTAACCGGATTCGCTCGTGTGATATCATTCGAATTAGCTACAGGGTTACATCCGTGTAGTTATGTTTGGCTCGGTAAACACCTATCTGAAAAGGCCTGGATGCCAATAGTGCTATTGAGATATATGATTGATTGTGGTATGCTAATATCGTTGATTATTTCCGAGGCTATTATATGCTATCGAGCTCAGAAAGAAGTTTGGCTACCACAACCCGATCTAGATAGAATAATCAGCGAACAGCGAAAACAATTCCCTGATTTCAATGAAGAACAAATCATGAATCGGTCTAAGAAGTTATTTGAAATTAAAAAAGAACAAGCAAAAGATCTCGGACGAAGAATAATCGGTAAATTTACCCAGGGTGGACGATACGACAACGCAAAATACTCTTCGCGGTTGATCACAGATGTCGCTGAATACGATTTTATTGTAGCGGATTTAATGAAACAGGGAAAACTTGTATCCCGTAAGGATGCTTTTCTATCTAATGGTGAGAAATTAGGTACGGTTGTTACCTACTGTGATGGATATAATTCCCAGTACACACATTTGAGAAGTTCAATGCTAGCCTATGCTTCTATTAATCTATTTTCGATGATAAATAGATTTCCTAATACCGCGGTTAGAGTGGCCACTGATTCGATGTATATACACAATAAGTACAAATCAGCTGTAGCTAAATTCACAGATCCCGAAGAAAATTGGGGGCGTTGGCGATTTAAAAAGGAGATGCTACATGAGTATTGTGAATCCGCAGACGTTGCCATGGATGATAAATATCTTTGTTGTAACCGTATTGAAATTCAATCAGAATTTTCTAATGCACCACCGGTATCTGATCCAGTATGTAGATACAAGACAGTTTATTTAAACGGTTGTGGTGGGTCAGGAAAGACAACTCGTGAAATTGAATTATTTCGTCGGTCAACCATGATTGTGCTAACACCGACTCACAGACTCGCCAGAGAGATGATACAACGAGGGGTAAATGCTTGTACTTACCATAGTTTCTTTCGATGGAAGGGTGACAAATGGACTCCTGAGCGTATGGGTGATAAATTCATTCCTGAAATCATAATTTGGGATGAAATATGCACAGTGTCATTAGATGTATTACAAATATTTCTCGAGTGGTTGTTAAACAAAAACACAAAAGTCGTCATGTGCGGTGATCACGGCCAACCACCACCATTTGTCGGTGCATCTCCACATGAATGGCTAAGGGGTTTTGTAGACTACTATGAAGAAATCACCACTGATTATAGATCACTTGATGAACGATTACGAGAATTTAAGAAACTAATTAGATTACAACCGGATAGAATCCAGTGCGAAATAGCGCGTGAAGTGATTTCAGAAACTCAAATAAACGATTTCTGGGAAACATGGAGACCAAATGATTTGATAATTGCAAGTAGAAAAATAGTCAGGGATACACTTCAGATGAAGTTATTTGAATTGCATCAAGAAAAATTTGCAACGCTTCCAGTACCCCTTTGTTATAGGCCATCGGATACACGAAAACAGAACACTGAAGTTGATATTCCAGGACAGAGTGAAAAACAAATTCTCGTATTAAATGATATTGTGCTGGTTGATATCAATGTCGTTGAAGATGCATTGCGTGCTAATAAATTCCCGTGGACACTAGGATACGCAGCAACAATACACTCTTCACAGGGATTGACTATATCGGATACAATTGTTTGGATGGTGGATAATCACATCGAATGGTCGAATTTAGTCTATCTCGCAGTATCCAGAGTACGAAAAATAAATCAACTTCGAAGAATTGTCCTCGATGATAATGACACCACAATAAATGATATTGATGTTAGCATCATTAATAAAAAACTCTCCGGTTACAAACAACAGGACAAAAAAAAAACAACGAGAATTTGATATTGATGCTGAATTAATAATCACTTTGAAGAAACAACAGAATAATCACTGCGCGAGTTGCAATTGTATAATGCGTTGGCAGTATTCGGATAAAGATCCTCGCCAATTCACCGTAGACAGAAAAAATAACAGTCTCGGTCATGTCAGAAATAATGTGATGTTGACTTGTCTTGAGTGCAATAGACGCAACGGTGCTAGTTAAGACCATGCGGTGGTAATTGAGTATCCTCGGGAATTACCTGTAGTTGTTGTCGAGTAAATCCTCGCTGAGGGGCAGTTGAATCCAGTTTATAGATTGCTGGTCTACCAGTTGATCGTGTTATACTAGATATCTTATGCGTAGTGACGCTCCAAATAGGATCAGTAGCCCTTTTTCTACCCCCTTCAAGCTCTCCTGGTTCGTATAAGTACCTAACAGTGACATTACTACCAAGAATTGATTCTTTGAAATCTTTTAGTGGTTTTTCAGGTATTGACTTCTTTTTAATCGCGTTGATAGGTTTCATGTTGATTGTTCTAGTAATCTCGTTATTCAGTGCAGTAATCACAGATGGTAATCTTTTAACCCATTCACGGGATCGCTTTTCTTGAATGAATTCTTTTGCATATTGATATCCAAATAACCGTTCAGCAAGAGTCCGATTAAATCGTTCTACAATGGCCTGATCGCGATGTAGCGCAGTATGCACTCGTCGTATGGTGACATTATGATGTTTCATTGTAGATAATACTACACCCTGAAATTCCTTGCCAGGATCAACCTGCAATAGATTTGGCCAGTGCAAAGGACCTCGTCGATAAATCCTCTCAAATGCAGAAGCGACTTCAGTGGCTGATTTTGTTTTTAACGGTTCTGCTTCTTTGTATCGACTTGCAATATCAACTACGGTTAAAGCGTATTTGTAACCACGATCATGAGGTAAAAATAATATATCAGCCTGATGAACTTCATTAGGAGCGGTCACATCAAAATGCGAGAATTGAATTTGTTTAGGCGCTGGTAGATAAATTTGCCATAGTGCTTGTTTGGATAACCAATTAGCCGCAGTGGTTTTTTTCACTTTTGCAGCACTAGCGAGTTTATGGACTGCTGATTTACCCCTCCAGTATCCTCTTGGGGAATAATAAATTGATTCCATATTATTAATTACCGGCACCTAACATCAATTTACTTTTCATAGCCGATTTTATCAAAAATGAAGCCAATTTTTCTTTGAAGGATTTATCAGGAATAGCATTTAACGCATGAATTAATTTCACATCTGCGAGATGTCTGTGTTGCAGATTGCTGCTTTTATAAGCAACATCATGAAGGTGACAGGCCTTATCAATGGCGTTTATTGGTTCTTCACCGGGGTTGGGTTGATTTTGATTATTGAGTCTGATATCAAGTCTGGTTCCCGGTCCACAGTAGCTATATCCTGGGAGGTGCTTTTCTCCGGGGTACTTTGCCCATGGGGTTCCAGGGAGCTTTGCCAATTTGGCTGCGATATCACCTCCTCGTTTTTTTTTAAATCATCTCCGGATTGTAAAATCTTTGATTTTGTAGAAATAAATCTAAACTTTTTAATACCACATGTTGCACATCTACCAGAAAGCGCTGGTCGGTTATTTTTAGTTGTAACCGTCGTCACATCATCTGTGCCAGTACGCGTTTTACACTTCATACAATATAGATCCATAATTTATGTATAGAGATATGGATATAATTGATTTTTCAGCGACTAAAAGAAGAGAACCAGTTAAGCATCATGCAGCGCTACCAAACTCTATCCGGATGATTATAATCGGGCCATCTGGATCCGGTAAAACGCAATTGTTACTCAATTTAATAATGAGATGGATGAAGTGGGATAAGTTGTATTTAATTGCCCCTAGCGTAGATGATCAACGATGTTATGAAGTGCTAAAAGATTTTAATGAAAACGCTTCAGAAATTAAGGGTGAGAACGCCATTGAATTTATAACCGATATCGATGAAGCACCGAGTATTGATGATATTGATGGAGATATTAACAATTTAGTCGTATACGACGATATAATGTTGGATAAACAAAAAAATCCTGCTAGGATCTTTTCCCGGGGGCGTCACAAAAACACTGACGTGATATATGTCACTCAACGCTACACTCAGGTTCCAAAAGTCATCAGAGATAACTGCAATATTCTTTCTGTATTCAACGGCGTTGATACACATACGCTACGAAATATTTGGCAGACATGGTGTTCTGATATGGACTTCAATCAATTTCGAGATTTCTTTAGTCATGCTCAGTCAAAACCACACGGATTCGCAACAATAAATTTGCATGATCCTCGGACACGATATCGTATCGGACTCGATCAAATATTCGGTTGAAATCGTAAAAGAATTATTAACCTGTAGCAGCAGAGAGGGTGGATGACCACATCGTTGCGAGCAAAATCGTAAAATCTCCGTTTTTGCAAAAATGGAGACTTTTTTTTTGGTTAAATGAGATTTTGTTGGAAGTCTTATATTTTGCTTGAAAACGTAGTCTATAGGCCATTTTTTGCTCGAAAACGTTATCTGGAAGCCTTATTTTTGCTTGAAATCATGGTCTGTTCACCCCCTCTGCTGCTACTAGATTCCTATTGAAAATTGCGGACTTTAGAGCCCAGCCATTCGAATAGGCACTGATATGGATCTAACCAGGTGGTTTGCAAGCAAAGTCAGTTTGACTGAGCTGAGTAACTTTTTGATGTAAATATCGACCCGAGAGAGCTTGTAATATTTCAAGATCACACTGGACAACATTAAACGCCCAGAGCTAACATAAACGAAATTGTTGTAAAACTCCGAGATGCCATATTATTAAAAACAAAAACAAAAAAGAAACACAGGCCCACATCAAAAAGAAAACGAGAAGAAACCGGACTGTTGCATGTTGTTAAAGACTATATCAATACTGCCAAAACTGAGATAAATCAATGTGGAAGGAAAGGTGACCGAGGTGCCTTCACTGCTACTCCTGATTATATCATATAGCCTAATTAAATAAATATTGACCAGTCATGTAAAATAATTACATATACTGACATCTGGAATGTAAAAAATATTGACTTGCTTTCATGTTTTCTTAATATATAAAATATGAATAGACAGAAATCTCACATCTTAAAGAGTCCCGTGTCCAGGTCGCGGTTATTTTAACCGACACTAACGAATTATGATGTTGATAAATGATCAGAGACATATAGGTAGGTTTGTTGAGACCAATATTATTTACGGACAGTGAGGGCATTATTTAGAAAGTGTTCACAGATGCAGTATCAACTTCATTAGTCGCCGAAAATGAAATTAATTTCGAGAACGCAACGTCTATCCGACAGCGTACATAATCATCAATGGCGTATAATATCTACAATGTATCACTGCATATAAGTAATGAATACTGAAGAAAACTCGATGACGATGTTGCCGAATTAATAGATGAGGCGTTTTATCAAATTACATTGAATGCCAACATCAATGGCAAATTTCTACCGCTTTTCAACCTATATATGCGTGAGAACGGCGTTGAATGACCCTCATATACTCTCAGATATCAGCAGCAGCAGCAGCGGTATCATCATCATCATCATCATCATCATGGTGATCATCATCATTATCATTTTGACCTAGTGTGGTCGTGGAGACACTGTGCTGCTGTAGATCTGAACAGTTTCCTCCACTTGTCTCAATCATGTGCCGATGTCCGGGTCTCCGCAAACCTCTTCCTGGTCCATTATATGATGCTTTGAGTCCACTTTGTTATCTCCCTACCTCGCATTATGCCACCCTGAACGCTGTATTGCAGTACTGTTGTGGATAGACTGTTGGCTCTAGTGACATGGCCATACCATTCAACTTTCTCCTTTTGACAGTGGTGAGGAGGTCTTCATATTGGCCGACTTTGCGCCTGACGATGTTACGCACTTCATTTTTTATGTGGTCCATGTAAGAGATGTTAGGAATGGTTCTGTAGCATCTCATTTCATGTGCATGAAGTAATCTTTGTAATTCGGCTGTCAGGGTGCAGGCCTCACATAATACAAAAGATGGAGATGACTAGTGCTCTCAAGAGTCTCATTTTAGTTTTCAGACACATTGTCTTGTCTCTCGAGATCATTCTTAGCTTTGACATAACTTCTGTTGTTTGTGCTGCTCGTGACATAATTTCTGCTCTTGATCCCTCTTCGATGATTATAGTAGTAAGATATTTGAACTGGCTCATGTTTTCCAGTTCCTGTTTTCTGACTTTAATCTTGACTGAGATTCGTTTGCTACTATATGCCATCAGTTTTGTCTTCTCAGCGTTTATATCCATGTCAAATGTGGAAGATGTTTCATCCAGGTTCTTCACTAATGTGGCAATCTCCTCTGCAATGCCTGCCAGTCCATTAATGTTGTCTGCAAAGCGGAGGTTGCTGATTGTCCCACAGTGGTCTTCCAGGGCTTCTCGTATGATTCTCTCTGAGTAGATGTTGAAATGCTTGGGTGACAGGATACAGCCTTGACTTACTAAGACTGTTGTCTTAACCAGTCCCACACAGAACCTTGAACAATTACTTTATTGGTAGCCTTGGCGTACAGCTGCTTGATGGCATTGGTCACGTTTTGACACATATTGTACTTTCGTCATTGTGGCCCACAATGCCTCATGCTACACTCTGTCAAAAGCCTTTTTAAATATATGAACATATGATAGATGTATTGTTCATATCGCGAATACTTTTCTCACAGAACCCGAGAATTAATATTTGTTCTGTTGTTCTTCTTCCACTCCTGATGCCAACGTGTGTGTGCGCGCGCGCGTGTGTGTTTGTTGTCATGGATGCCATTAAATCTTGCGGACTCTCAGCGGCAACAACCATTGGACATATTGTGGTGGTAAATGAAATTATGGTACCATCATAGGTACACCAATCGAAACCTTTATCGGAGGAATATCGACAGTAACCGGTGTGGATGGTACTACCGAAATGTAAATTAATTACGGTTGCATTCGCGAATACGTATTTATGCGGAAGTTTCCCTTGCTCGCCCAAAGTTGTCCCAGCACAACTGGCAGACTGTATTCGGTGACCGAAGAAGTGAATTTCATTGGTGAGGTCGAAATGATTCTGATCGAAATGGAAAACCAATGACTCCGCCGCAAATATATTCAGCTGGAGCGTAAGCGCAAAGAAACAAATAATTGAATTTTAGGCAGTAAAAACAAGCTAAACGATTGTCAGCAAACATCAGTCTGTCTACAAACCCATGACGCGGTTGAGAATCGAAGCTTCCAGGTGGAATCACATCACAATTATTATTTCCAGTTCAGTACCCAGAATGTAGTTCTAGTCTATTTTTAGAACATATTTTCCTCTCTCATTTTGGTGGTGATAGAAGAGTTTTATTGATGCATTTTTGGTAGGGATTTAAAAGTAATTGTTTATTCTTGAGAATATGAGCTTAGAGAGTGGTTGTCAGTGTGTAATTTGGCGACAGTGCACATGGAGTAATTAGGCCTTGATGATGATCCGGAAGTGAAAACTGTGTTCTGTGTACATGCTGTTCTGTTTACAGTGCAGCCGCTCAAAAAAATGCCGGTGAACCCCTGACAAGAATTTCACCGTGAAGTCATCTTTGGATGTATTTTAGATTAATATATGATTTGTATTGATTGTCACACAGTTGAATGGTCAGCACTGAGAAATATATGTAGAGAACATATAGTAAAATTAATTGTGGTGTATGTCCAGGTAGAGTGGACTACAATAACGTATTAACGTGCGTGTAAAACATCCCATTGAGGAAAAGGTTATGGGTAATTGGAGAGCGTTTTCTATTCTTAATACCGGAATTGGTGTAACGGTCTCAAAACCTCATTGCCACATTATTCATGTATTGTCACAGCACAATGCATTGACTGTTCATGTTCGGTAAAATTCTAGATAATTTTATGATTTGGTGAAGGGTACTTTTTCCAATTGGTCACGACTAACCTGACAGCTAATACAATTGGATATCAGTAATTATGAGATCAGTGTTTGAGGGTATCGATGGACAAAATAAATTTAATGTGTGTAAGACTGTTTTGATACTAGTCACACTAATATGCTTGATGAGTGGAAGATTGCTTTAAACTTGTCCAGTTGCGTTGCAATGCTTTTTTGTACTCTGTCAATTGTAAGATGTTGGCAAGTACTCAATTAACACAAGAAACAGATATATTAACCAGGAAATACAATGGACAGTCACGATGAATCCATAAGTTCCTAAATAGGACGATATGTGATCAGCGGTAATTTTCAATGTACATATAATCGGTGCTGATGGTTTTTTTATATTTATTTTGATACGCCGAATAGCGGATTAAGTAGCAATCGCATTTATATATCATATCATATATAATGTATTAATAATTTTAAAAAAAATATATGTCTACTTTCTTTAAAAAAAATAATACTGATCTAAATTTGTGTGCGGATAAGGCAATACAACTTTCAAATGACACTTGCTTAACCCTAGTTTTGTTTTCATTTTTAAATTTGCAACAGATTTTTCTATTGTGTCAAAGGCGGAAAATATGGGTAAATAATATTCCTTATTATATTATATTTAATTAAAATATAATGTTTTCATAATATAAATGACCACTCTTTCTTATTAATCAAAAGTTGACTATTTCTCTTACATTCTTTTTTAATTATGAAACAATTGCTGTAACCTGGTAGATATAAAATAATAATTAATAATACGCATTTACTAATGGTAATATAACTATCTGTATAATTGAAATACTGTATCAATATATATATATATGGTTGATGTAAATACGTGTAGAGAGAAACAGATAGACAGACAGACGGACGGAGAGAGAGAGAGAGAGAGAGAGAGAGAGAGAGAGAGAGAGAGAGAGAGAGAGACAAAGACAGAGAGACAGAGACAGAGAGAGTTGTAACATTATCCGACTGTTCACAATATAGATTTCTAACAATTTTTTGCTAAAAGTATGTTAAAAATGTACTCACATTGTTCATGGTGAAAGTCTATAATTACATCCCTCAACACATATTCATTACATGACATTCATCGCTTGCATATACAACAAACGCTATTTCACCCTGAGGAATACTGAACGTAAAGAAATTTATACATAATGCTATTTGATGTCATCGTATTTATACAGAGGAGGGTGTAATGATTTTAAAATCCATTCATTTTATCCAATTTCTCTGAAAGTTTACAATAACCCGTTTAAATGCAAATGCAGAAATCTCCAAGAATGTATTGATTGCAATTTCTTTTTTGTGACTGGATTTATTTACACGTTTTCAAATTTTAAAGCAACCGTACAATGTAAGTAAAAAAATGCTAAAGACAATAAACAGCTAAATAAATAAAAATTTAAAAAATTCAACCCCCACCCCGCAAAAAACAACAACAAACAAAAAGAAACAAATCGTAAATGATTTTGGTCCTCAGTAACAATCGCCTTCGTTGATGACTTTAAATACATTAATGTTATTTCAATGATTTGAAGCTGAAAACATCTTATGTACACACAAAATTTGATTTGTGTTATATTAGGATTATTGCCCTGGTGTGCCCACCGTTATTATCAGGTGGGGTTTCTTTAATGGCCTGCCCTCATTTTGTAAACTATTTTGTAATTATCAATGCCCATACAAGTCTATTTTTCAGGAACCTTTTTAGTGAAATTACTAGAAGATGAAAATGCGTGCACTGTTCCTTACTGTGACAGTTTATTCTATAATATTAACTTAAGATTTTCTTTTAGCGCGAGACGTCTATGTTATCTGTCTGGGTATTGATAAATAAATGTTTAAATTTGTAACATGTTTGTAAGAACTTACATTACAGTTACTTTCGTTGAAAGTATGCCAGTTGTGATAAGATTCATTCGCTTACCAATATGCCAGCCACTACAATGAGCAGTGACAAAGTAATCTCTCTCTCTCTCTGTCTCTCTCTCTCTCTCTCTCTCTCTCTCTCTCTCTCTCTCTCTCTCTCTCTCTATATATATATATATATATATATATATATATATATATATATATATATATGTGTGTGTGCGTGTGTATGTGTGTGTGTGTGTGTGTTACATTATTCATATAATACAACACTTTCAAACTTTGACCAATGAAGCCCTTTTAGAAATGTACCACCGGTCTGTACTAGATCTATGATGTCTTTACAACGTTTGTGCTCAATTATAGGCCAGAAAATGAGATAACGAAAACAAGACTTGAGCTACTGGAGAACAAGGTGATTTTCTCGTCAATGTCTACCGGTATTACAAATTAAGACAGACAATATATCAGACTATGCTGGGAACGGAGCATGTGCCATTAATGACTATTTCCTGGGAACGGAGCATGTGCCATTAATGACTATTTCCTGGGAACGGAGCATGTGCCATTAATGACTATTTCCTGGGAACGGAGCATGTGCCATTAATGACTATTTCCTGGGAATGGAGCATGTGCCATTAATGACTATTTCCTGGGAACGGAGCATGTGCCATTAATGACTTTTTCCTGGGAACGGAGCATGTGCCATTAATGACTATTTCCTGGAAACGGAGCATGTGCCATTAATGACTATTTCCTGGGAACGGAGCATGTGCCATTAATGACTTTTTCCTGGGAACGGAGCATGTGCCATTAATGACTATTTCCTGGGAACGGAGCATGTGCCATTAATGACTATTTCCTGGGAACGGAGCATGTGCCATTAATGACTATTTCCTGGGAACGGAGCATGTGCCATTAATGACTATTTCCTGGGAACGGAGCATGTGTCATTAATGACTATTTCCTGGGAACGGAGCATGTGCCATTAATGACTAATTCGAGTACTATTTAGTTTATTAATAATCTTTGTCTCTAAAAGTTGTGCTATACAGATTAATCCTCACTGGTTATGTTATATTGATCACAAACATATGAATTGCTATAAGTTTTTCAAAATTGAGTGTATCATAGCTGTACTCATTTTTTTTGTTGTTATTTCAATGTTCTTTGTTTTTCAATTTCTTATTACTAGAAACGCAAGTATAGCCAGTGCCGTCAAATATTTGCGCTGGACGAAATGGCACTCCAGGATAGCGTCGCTTTTGACTCACCCCACAAATACCGTAAAATATAGCAAACTCTGCAAAACTTTACCCCCACTCCCCCCCCCCAAAAAAAAAAAAATAAAGTGCCGACTTGGCTTCCTAGGCAGACACTCGCATCACTGGCTCCTTACAACAGCCTTGAGTATAGGAACTGTTTTACGTTCAGTTTGGGTTCAAGAAAAGCTTATGAAATTTTATTTTCAATTTATATCTTAAGTTGTGTTTATATTTGAAGATTATATTGCTATGTTCCCGTACCTGGTTCGTATATATTCTCGTGGAATAAACTGCGCAATAAGCTAAAGCGTTTTCTTAAATATGGTAAATTAAAATATCAACAATCTTTATATCTTACGATAGACATAATATTTCCTATGCAGTAGAAGTGTATTATATTCCCCACTGACTTTATAGTGCTGTACATAGCTGTCCAGGTGGACCTTACTTGGCATGTACCATGTGGTCCAATGGTATGTATGTTTGACCATGAGTCAGACTAAGCGGGCTCGCTCCATAACCGTCACAACTGGAGGCATGTTTGACCCAGTAGCTGCGAATGCGTTTCGAGATTCAAAAACGAACGTCTCGGTAAGAGGCGAAAGTGTAATCGTCTATGTATATTCTGCAGCAACTAAAAAACTTAGCTGGTCAGATCGCTTCATTCGGACTTTGCCTACCCCGCCCGATCCCTGTATATAACATAATGAATGGACTTTATTAGAGATCACTAGAGGCTGTGATGTTTTGCACAGAGTATTCCGATGAATGCTTGTGTGCACAGGGTACTTCATTTGTGGGTCTTATTGGTGAAACAGGATTTTTATTGTTTATGAGGTGATGCTAATAAATAATAAATGTTGAATTAGCAACTGAACTGGGTTCTGTTTCATTTCAGTTGGATCGGTGAAATTTGTCAGGGATAAGTAAAATATGTACTGTTTGATCCCGTGGTTTAGTGACTTTATTGTACTAATTTTAGTCCTGCATCAGCGAACATGTGTTTTTTCCCCCCTCTAGCTTAATCTCATTATATTATTGCTAAGCGAGATGACATTCAGATTTCACAAGCCATGCCAAGTAATTTATTTTTCATTCCATGACAGGCATGGAGGTATTGTCATATTTTAATGCCACATGGGTTCATCTGGGAAACAAAAAACTTATACCATATGAAGAAAGAGCCCAACATTCTCAAGAATGCTAGCGATGCCCCCTCTCCCCCACATACCAGTACAAATTTACACTGCTAAAAAGAAGTCGCGCACAAAAAGAGACGTGCGTAAGTGGTACAAAATTTGTATACCTACCGACCGACGGACCCTACCTACCTACCTACCGACCGACCGACCTACCTACCTATACCTACCTATCTACCTACCTACCTATCTATCTAATTACCTACCTACCTATCTATCTATCTATCTATCTATCTATCTATCTATCTATCTATCTATCTATCTATCTATCTATCTATCTATCTATCTATCTATTGACATGGTCACACTTGACTATTAAGCAAAGGGTGGTACGTGGCCAGGGATATAGTAAGGGAGGTAGCGATAGGACAGACAGAGCAGTAACGATAGGAAAGCATAAGTAAATGATGGGTGGTCTACATATTGGCCCCTTCATACTCAGACTAATCATGTTACAGTAGCGGCCATGAAATATCTGAATTTCAAACAGCATAGCCCCGAGAATCACGAGGTCTTACGTATCCTTGATTAGTTCGACAGAATGTGATTATCGAAAACTTATATGATAATTGTCAGGAGCTTCTGTAATTGTTGGTGTTAAATTGTCCGCGGGTATGTCCACTAGATTGTTCACTATTTTGAACAGAACGGTAATCTGGGCATTGGTTCACCTAGATTCCACTGTTTCCCGCTGGAGATGATTCAAGGCTGCACTGACGTTCTTAATATTACGGCATCTGTTTGTCGTGAATCTGGCAGCAGCTATCTTTTCATCCATCCAAATTTATTAGGTCTTTATTATGTGGGTTCCACACAGTTGAGCAGTACTCAAGGCCCGGTCGTGCAAAAGAGAAATACGCTGCACTTTTACGTCCTTGTTGTTGATTTAAAGACTGCGGCTCAGGAAACCAAAGTTACTTTTTTCTTCTCCATTATCTTGTCTATCAGCCTTTTCCAAGAGAGATATATTGTACTGCCTGCTCAGTAGCTAGCTTGTACACTTAAGATTGTTGTTAGACATGATTAAAGATTTCTTCCTTTGGACTCCAAAGATACTCCATTTTTCGGGGTGGAACGACAGAGGTCCAGTCGGTTCATGTCTGCTTGTAGGACAGTAGGATCTCACAATCGTTGTGTGTGTGTGTGTGTGTGTGTGTGTGTGTGTGTGTGTGTGATTCATTTCCCGGTAGAATATTCAGTTCTCTGAAAACAGTTTTGTTTTGGATTTGAATCTCGCATTAGGTCTTTGATGAACACCGGAAAGAAAAAGGGATCTAAAACACTCCTTTGAGGTACTCCGCCAACAACTAGGTCTGATATTTCTGACCTGTCTCTGACCTGTCTCTATCAACGGACTAATATCATCTTTCATCCCATATTAGTTTAGATTTATTATTTTCTTAATAATTTAGTTGAAGAATTGTATTGTCTTTGCAACATTATTTCTTTTCCTTTCTAACATTATATATCCAGTAATCCGAGGTGCACCGACAAATAATCGAAGGTATTCAGTCACTGACTAGTCAGTAACAACATCATAATAATTGGAACAGTAGCAAAGTAACAAAGATAACAACTACAGCAAAGAAAAGAATAACAAAAACATTCTTATTTTTACTTTTAGCCGGGACACTCAAGCTACGAAAGTTCCGGTGCTTTCGACTTAGCAGCGATGGTGCAGGATGGTGCGTACTTTGCTACGACTATTGTTATAAATATAGTAACCAGATCACATGACCTTTGCAATGCAATTTACAAAATGGCGGCAAAGAGAAGTGATCTTTGTAAACAACTTTAGTATTATTAATATGATTCATAATTCCGATTTCAAGAAGAAAGATGAATAAGATAGCAGTGAACGTGTACGACTTTGTGAAAGATTTAGTAAGTCACCACCGAAAGATTACGTTTCAAAAGAGAGAGAGAGAGAGAGAGAGAGAGATAGAGAGAGAGAGAGAGAGAGAGAGAGAGAGAGAGAGAGAGAGAGAGAGAGACTCAGACCACTTTGCATAAATATTACTGATAAATGAGAAAGTTATCTTTTAGTTTAGTAAAAGGAATCATTGCACATATGCTCCGGTATGTTAACCTTATCTACATCTTGATGGATCGAGCAGCTTTTTTTGTTGTGATTTGTCGAAGTAACATCAATTGGATTTCATGAGTTTCCACGCTTAGTAATTTATTGCTACTAATCTAGAGCATTTTACAGCCGTGCATTGTGCATCGACATTGATCATTGGTAAAAAAAATGGTGGATGCAATTGTAAGAATGACTACGTACCAGTCAGATATCTTATTGGAGTGAAAGTATTTGTGCAAACATCGCTTATGTATGAGTTCATTCAAGTTGTGTTAATCGATCATGCATAACAAGTGTTCCGATCTGAGGAAAAAAATTGACTGAATGCATTTGTATGCCGCCGCAAGCAGAAGCCCACGCCCTCTCTCAATTTCGATTGGATATCGATTCTATCCTGTTATATTCAACTTAGCAGACATTGAGCACACAAGAAAGTGGAATTAAACTCATTCAGCGTGGTGAGATTTACGACGCCTATAAGGGTCCTATGTTCTTGACCAAAGCTTTCAACGTCCACGTGAGACTTTTCACATGCAACAAAGCTGCGTTCTCATTGCGGGTAAAGCAACGTGATATATATTTGTGTGTGTGTGTGTGTGTGTGTGTGTGTGTGTGTGTGTGTGTGTGTGTGTGATTTCCAAATGTACAACAGACGGAACGGAAAGAAGTTATGTTTGTGATCCGTTAATAATATCCTTCTGCAGTTTCGTATTTCGCATCGGAATATATTTTTAAAACAAAACATGAACTTCTCGTGTTTTTGTCACTGGTTATACTGGATATTTAAAATAAGAACTTGTATATCATTAGACTTGTTTAAAGAACCTTTACTGCCTTTTATTTTGGTTGATGGGTTATCGAATATACATACTAGCCTTTAGATGTGCTTCTTTCAGAAAGCTGCTACTTTTTAATCTTTATAATTGCTCTCTCTCTCTCTCTTATTGATATTGTCTTACCTTAGACTTAGTGTATCGTAGTGTTATGAACTTTGGAATAAATGAGAGAGAGAGAGAGAGAGAGAGAGAGAGAGAGAGAGAGAGAGAGAGAGAGAGAGAGAGAGAGAGCTTTGGGCTTTGAAATAGGTGGTATGTGGATTAATGGGTTTCAGAGTTGGGGGGGGGGGTAAAATTAATCTTGTCTCCGGGCTCCAAACACTCTAGCTACGCCTCTGCAATACTTTTTAAATGCGATATTAAATTTCTTGGCAACCTAGCTATATATAAAGAGATATTTTCAATCGCTTCTCCAACGATCACCTTCAGAAACGGCTCAACTCATCGGCATCACGGAACATCGAATCAACGCCTTCACACGCCAAAAGAAAAACATTATCTAACGGAATTGTTATCTCTCAATGAAGTATTGGACAAAAGCATTGGTTGTAAATCATCCAAAAAAGTGAAAAGAAAGGCAGACACTCGCAATGTCTCCAAGGAAGAGTTATTCATTTCTCTACAAGATGAACGATCTAAATTTGCTTTATTATACTCACTACTCCTAAACGGTTCAACATGTGAGTCCCAAATGAACAGTAGCCTCCACCAACCCTATATTCTCCATTGCTTTTTGACTACCATTGCCCAGAATGCTATTTTCAAAGTAAATTAGAGTAAATTTATCAAGGCAAAGATCAGTGTATTTATTTTGTTCCTATTTTTATATTCTATTAAAGAGTAGAAAATTCTTATTTTATTAGCATCTAATGTGGTAATTATTCACGGCATTGTTTCCATTACAGTTGAATGGCTTTGGAAAGTTCAACATCACACCCGTTAAAGGCACCGTAAATTTGACCCAGATGGTGGACTTCGAGACGTTAACTCCGGGACTATTTTATCTTAATGTCACAATTTCGGTTAGTGGTATTCAATGAAGGAGTAAATGCACACACACACACACACACACACACACACACACACACACACACACACACACACACCCTGAAATGTTAAAAAAGTTTTTTTTCAGAAAAATGTTTCGAACGTCGTAGTTTAATTCTTTTACAGAAACTAACTAGGATAAGGAACCGCTCCAGTGGCCTAGTGGTTAGAGCGTCCGCCCCGGAAGCGGGAGGTCGTCGGTTCGATCCCCGGCCGAGTCATACCAAAGACTTACAAAAATGGTACTAACAGCTGCCTCGTTTGACGCTCAGCATTAAGAGGTTAGTGTTAGGACTGGTCGGCCTGGTGTCAGGAAAATGTGAGTGGGTGAGACATCATGCTACATGTCTGCGGCATGATGTCTCAGTGCTAGACATCACTATAAACTGCCTCACTGCAGACATCGTAGCGATATGACTGAAAAATTGTTAAAAGCTACGTTAAAAATCCTAATCAAACAAACAAACTTGGATAAGGTATAACGATCAAGACCAAATTATTGCTGTTTTTCCCCTGTATGTAAATCGTAACACAGATAATTTACGTGTGACCGGCTTGTAAAGAAACGCGTTGGCTCAGTTGGTAAAGAATTGCACACGTTATCCTATGGTCACGGTTTCGATATCCGCCCAAATGAATCCTGGTATGCTGTCTCTGTTTATCCAAGGGTAGAAAAGATACATAACTCCCATTCCCAAGGCATGATACAACCAGTTCTATGATGAAAGTGCCCATATCCATTTGGCTTTTAAAGCAAATAATTGCTCATGCATTCAGTAATTTGGTTTATGGATATCTGACTTGGAACAACATGTCAAATCATATATAAGTAGTACATTTAATTAACCTTTAAGGCTGGATAGATGGACATTATTTCTACTTTTCCTCAGGACTCCATGAACAGGACAAGATGGAGGAAGTTGACTGTAAATGTCACTGATGTTGATGACAACGGTCCCGTCTTTACCACTGAGCCTTCCTGTAAATCGGCATCATGCTTGGTGCTGAATTATACCGGCATTCTTTCATTAGATGATGTAAGTAGATTTCGCATTTCTAAATTCTCTCTATATAAGCCAAACATGTGTCATCTTCATACAAGATTTATACACATTTGTAAGTTCGTCCTATATAAGGCACACACGTGACGTATTTCTTTGCGATTTTCGAATATTTATAAATTCTCCCTATATAGTAAAACGCATGGTAATTGTAATTTGAAACATTTATAAGATATATTGATAACAATGTCCACGGTATCAAATCGATTGTACATTCAAGATACAAAACAAAGCATTCTCCCGAAGTTTTAATGTCTGTTGTAGGTCGTGTTTTAAGATATCAATGAACATCAAAATCAAACGCTAGCCTGAATTGTGACGAATAAGACAATTTATTATAGACGTTTTCTTCCTGCTACTACTACATTTACCTATCGTGTTCTTAGACTTTTAGAGTTGATTACTTTCGATAAATCACGGAAAAAACAAACTGATTATATATTCAACGTTCTGTTTTCTTTATTTGTTTTCACTTATGCTCTTGAGATCACCCAACTTTATAAAACAAAGAAACAATTTTTTTAATATAGAAAAGATCAGAAAGAGAACCAAAGCATCCTCCGACAAGATTTTGTCTGCATCTTACGGTTCCTGTTAGGATTCGAAATATTAACATAATATGCTTAATGGCTTGACTATTTTATTAATAATGCGAGTTAACTAAAATGCGATTATATATATGTTTGAAGTATAAAAAAAATGCGCATTTCAGAGACTTGTTTACAACCTGCGACCTGCTCCAATATTGGCAGTCGATGGTGACTATATCTTTTGTACCGTTACTCCGATTGGATGCATGCGGAAATGTTAAAGTCATACATCGTAATAACCTGTGTTTCACTGTCATTTTGTTTTGAATGGAGTAACTCCAGATCCATGCTCACGTGATATACCGAACTTTAAATAGAAATGGTAACGTTAAAGTTAGTTTCTATAGCTTAAGTAACTATATTCAAAATTCAATAAAATGAGTAAAACAAATCCTTCCTTCCAGCAAACTGATTTAAGACACGTAAGCCCCCCCCCCCTCGATTATTGCCATTTTATAAGAAGAGGACCAAAGGGGAGTAATCCAGTAAGAAGAACTTTTCTACGAAATTTCTTTTAATACCTAATAAGGTAGATTGGCTATCGTAATCGTGTTTCGTCTGCGACAACGACACACGCGCACGGGCACGCGCACACACACACACACATACATACACACGCACACGCGTGCGCTCAGGACCAACGAGATAGTTAAAAACAAAGTAACGACTTATGATTGTTTTACGGGTCATAAGTAATTATCATCAGCACCCTCTGCCTCGCCCCTCTTCCACCCCTCCCTCCCCGTGTAGAATTGTGATGACTGAAATGATTTCAAATGCAAGTTACTGTTTGTTGATAGGATTGACGTCACCTCTGTTGAGACAAGCTATCTACATCTTTATGTGTCTTCATATGTACTTTACTGATTCAGAAACGTTATTGAGATTCAAAGAGCTGTCGAGAAAAAGCCTTGAAAAATATAAATAACGTATTGTAGACCATTAGAGGATTCCTTCAGAACTTATATAAACCTTCTTATGTTCTTTATTTACTTGTGTGTATATTATTGATCTTATCAAAGCAGCGTTTTTGCACTTCACTTTGATCAGTTTTATTAATATATATAGCTTATTCTTTACAGCACACCCTGAATGGTACAAGAACTTTGTCACCATCAATGAAAGCGGACTCATCGAATTCTGTACCGTCTGCGAAAATTTTACCACGAACGCTTCACGTATCATACTTGTTATTGAGGTACGTCGTACTCAGGGGTATTTTGAAATTTATAAATAGGTAAATTGTTATGTAACATCTTATGACACGGAATGTGATATTAAAAAGGGGCGTGTATTTGATTGTTATATTAGAAATTAGGATCAACTAAAAGCGTGGTTTAATCTGTTATATCAGGATCAACTAGAAGCATGTTTTTTTTACCTGTCATTTGACTAATCTATGTACCATGTTGTTCGAAACATTGTAGAACACCGTTGATAATCACCAATAGATTTTGGTATTTGATGCAATCATGGAGGTAAAGACAAGAAAGCATTGGATACTAATAGCTGATACTTTAATGAATTTTTTATTCACCAGTAACTGCGCTAACCGTCCAATTGCAGGTAAAATGTATATTGAATCGGACGTGGTAATAATTCCGCATCAAGCTCTCAACCAGTCATATATGCTGTCAACATTGATTTCAGAAGAAATGCATAATGTTTCAAATGTATGCATTATTGTTTTATCTAGACATGTTCATCTATACAGTGATCATTAATATACGACTAGAGAGCATAAATATAATCTTCACAGTGAAAGTGATCTCCCTTAAATTGTCCACTAGGTGTCATTTGTGCAAGGTAGCTCCGTGTGTTAGTTACATTGGTTTGTGTTAGAATATCCGGTTTTTGCGGTCGATTTTAATAATTTACTTTGTAACTAGAAATGTATTTATCCATGACATGGATCATGAGCGGCGTTAAGAGGTGGCAAGTGGAGCGACCGCCCCAGGCCCCGCTCATTTCAGTGTTGGCAGTAGCATGCCAATCAAGATACAGATATTCTGGTCGGTCCTAGGCCCATCATACTCCTAACGCCGCATCTGTATTGGATGTTTGATAAATTGTTAAAAATAACAATAATGATAATATGAATGACTTGTAAATTCCGTATGTATTAAAATCTGCTTGGAGTTCATGTCCATGGTGTATTACTGTATCTAAAAGATGCTGGGAGAAAACGATATTGCCGAAATAATTCTGCTTTTATAACACAATTCTGTCGTTAGGAAGTCATTGGAATCAAACCGATTATTCGGGTCATCGTGATAATTTTATTCATTTTGTTTTGTTTATTTAATGCCATTTTTCAGTACACTATAATAATATTGGCTAAGCATGGCGGTCAGTCGTGGTCAGTAATTTAAAAAATAAATGTATCGAGAGATACAACTATATAAATATATTGCATGCATAAAAACATTGAATAACTTAAGCTCGGTTTATAAACTGATAAGTCCAGTAAGACAATTTATTCTTGCCTTGACGAATGTTAAACTGTACGTTTGATTTGTGTAAGACGTGACAAGACTTTTAAGTCCTACAAGGACCGAAAAAGACTTAAGCTGGTTTCCTAATTAAAGATTCAATGTCCAAAATGAAGCATTTTGTAATCATTCTTAATTAGATAATATCGTAAACAATTTCGTTGATCATGACCCGGAAAACCAGAAGCCAGGAGAAAGTCGTTTCGTATGGATTCTAGAATTAACATAAATTGTAAACATAACGGATGCTTAAGAGTCACGTTATTTTCAGTGTTAAAAAGACCAATTATTTTTAAAAATAAATAAATAACTTATTTGAGAAACATAGACAATTTCGGAAATAGTTTCGGTGAATAATTGTATGTGGAGTACATATTTATGTAATCAAAGTTATCAAGAGCAACAATTGTATTACTCGTTTCTGATTGTAGGCGACAGAGCTAACAGATAACCAATTCAGTGCAAATGTTACAGTGATGTTGGAGGTTCAGACGAAGGAAAATAAATAGCTAGCATGTTGTAAGATGTCTCCTTTGCCTACTGACGTTTTTCCTAATTGCTGTGGAACGTCTTCTCCTTTCACTGACACTTTTCCTAATAATTGATACTGTACATTAACAACCATGAACGGAAGTAACAACGAGCTAGCCGTATATGAATTGAAGATTGTTTTCCCAACGTGTGCTGCAATTCTAGTCACCATCCTGGTAATCGTTGTTGTCCTAGTGATACGGACGCGGAATACTCGAGATTGTACGTACAACTTTAAAGGTTAAACGTTTTCCAAAACCCGAAGTCGAAGATGTAAAAGATTTTTATTTACTGCAATCCAATTAATTTTTCGTGAAACGTGATCTTGTAAAGACACATTAGGTCTTCGAACCTTTTCCTGTGAAAGTTCTTCTAATCTGCAAGAAAAGAAAAGACAATTTGATTTATTTTTTATATATGTCTTTTCGCATAATATTAGATCCTTTATACACAATTTCTGAAGCTGTCATTACCGAATATCCCATATTGTGGAATTAATGTATTTTCTGCTTGCTTGCTTGTTTGTTTTCATCTTAACTTCTGTTCTCTCTGGGTATGAATCGTGTCGTCAGATATATTTCGTCTTAGTTGTTTACTTTGATATTATCTGACTTTAGATGATAAGTAAAATAATATGAACAAGAAGATTTGCATGCTTTAAATTTAATAATGTACATGACACTGATCTTTCCATTATTATATAATTTAGTTTTTCATTACTTTACAACTAGAGTCGTGTTCAAGTGTTACGTGAAAGAAAAACAATCACATGTTTACAGTTGACGGAATGGATCAGCGTTGTCCATAGTAGTCTCCCCTTTTCATATCGACAGATAATAAACATTTTTTGATAAACATCGAATTTTGTTGTATGTGAACGTCTGTCTCTAAAAGCCCTGTAAGTAAGTTTTAAATTGCCGTGGCCATACCAGTTTCCATTTTTATTTAGAACTTATATATAGGGATACAAGAACATTGCAAGTAAATATTTACTTGAAATACTTATACTTTGCCCATCACCTAAGATTACTGGGTCAGTATAAAGTGTAAGCTAGAGTTTTGAAGGTAAATAAAATATATGTTTCCTTTAGTTTAAACTCGTCGCCAGATTATCATGTCATAAGCCTGGGGAAATAATTTGATTTGTGCCACTTTACTAATGAAAACCTGGTTTAAGCTGTTGCAGAATTAATAATTACAATGTAGTCTGCAACAGTTTGTGTTAATTTACAATCCCAAATTATTATAATGCAACATTTTAATTGTTTTAAAGACACATGACAACTTTATCATTCTTTGAAATATTTTAACTGTAAATTTGAGATATAGTGTATGGAGAGTAGAAAAAGAAATGACCGCAGCTGTCAATGTGCAAGAATTAATTAGAAAAATATAATGCTACAGTCATGATTTTGAAAAAACATGAAGCAAAAGATTAATTACAATGTGTACGTAAAACCCACTGTTGTGATATTTAAATGTCGCACAGAAAAGATAAACCTTGTTGCCAGCCATTAAACGTTTACGCTCTGTATAACCTAAGGATAACAGAGAAAATGTTCAGTAGTTGTGGAATGTTAATTTTTCTTAAATATGTAAATTGATATAATATGATGTCTCTTATCGGGTCATTCAACGCTCCGGTGGTCTAGTAATAAGAGCATCAACTTCCGATGCGGTATGTCGCGAGTTAGAACCTAGACCGAGTAATACCCAAAAAAAAAATGGTACTAACAGCTGCCTCATCAAGCGCTCAGCATTAAGAGGTTAGTGTTAGAACTGGTTGGCCTTGTATCATGATATTGTGATTGGGTGGGACATGATGCTACGTATCTGGGGCATGATGCCCCAGTGTTAGATATCACTGTAAACTGCCTCACTGATGATATCGTAGCGATAAGACTGAACCATTGTTAAAGCTACCTTAAAAATCCAATCATATACACACGCACACACCCACCCACCCCCGCAATACACAGTGGTTAATTCATTAAATATGACAGGTGGGTTGCTTTTCCTTGGAATCGAGGGAATATGGCACAAAACTTGTGCCAAAGAAAACAGTTTGCATCGCTTTATATTATAGGACATATAAACCTGTCTCTAAACTTAAATCTCTGTTAAACACTGCAAGCTCGATGATTTCCTCCTAAAATCATAGCTCATCGTTTCAATACATGCAGATACGCCACATGTGTTCGGGTGTATGCGCTCCAAAAATATATACTCTTATTTACTATTGTATAATGCGTGAACAAATACTGATCTGCTCATTTCTTTCTGGTGCGGATTTCAAAAGAACAACATTGACACGAATGTAGTTCTAGTCTATTTTAGAAAATTTGTTCTTCGCTCTTTTTGGTGCTGATAGAAGAATTATATTTATGCATTTTTGGTACGGATTTAAAGATAATTATTTATTATTGAGAATATGAGCTCCAAGAGTGGTTGTCTGTGTGTATTTCGGCAACTGTGCACAGCAGTGTGTAATTAGGCTTTAGTGATGATCCAACGATCGGACTGCACGCTATTAATTAATAAATTTATTTAGGCTAACCTTTGTACCCAGACGGTAAGTATAATCCCTCTTCTAATGATCCATTGCATTAAATCCTTTAGAACACTAAATTAGGCTTTAGTGATGATCCGCAAGTACAATCTGTGTTATGTTTGCTTGCTTCTATGCACAGAAATCTGACGTTTTATCAATAAAGTATATATATATATATATATATATATATATATATATATATATATATATATATATATATATATATATATATATATATATATATATATATATGTGTGTGTGTGTGTGTGTGTGTGTGTGTGTGTGTGTGTGTGTTAGTTAAGAAAAGGGAGGTGATATCGCCTCAAAGTTTATAAAACTCCCAGCAGCTCAGTGGGCTAAATATCCAAGGGAAAAACATCTTCCAGGATATAATTAATGCGGCTTTGGAACTTTACTCTATATCCGACTTGATAATCAAGATCAACCTAAACCAGGTGAATATCCAGTAAACGCTATCGATAAGGCTTGTCATGCTCATGATGTTGCATATTAAAGTAAGGATCTTCTGCAACTTTATTTCGCGGATATGGAATTGATTCACGCGCTAAATTCTATCTCCGATAACACGTTCAAAAAAAAAATAGCTAGTTGTTTAATAAAATCCGCGATAAAACGTAAGCTTGTATTAGGTGCTTGTAATTAATGTATAAATGGAGTCAATTTATTATTCTCCGAGTCGATATTGGAAAGGTAAATTAGCGAATTAATTAACTTGCCAGCGAAGCAAAAGTAAAAAAGGTTACAACGGCAGATTGGATACGTCGACAAGCGATATGGCAAATTTATTTATCACCTCCTAAGAAAATTCATTTTGCATATTTTGATGTTAGCACTCCTAATGAAGTTCACCAGGCTGATATGTTATTGCTCTCCCACGATACTGTCATTACACATACTTACAAATACGCGTTAACCATCAATGATGTTGCAAGTATATACAAAGAAGCAGAACCACCATCGACTAAGACTTCAACTGAAGTATCCTCTGCGTTTAATCGAATTTATCAACGAGGATCTCTACATTGGCCAAATCTATTACAGGTTGATCCCTGTAAAGAATTTCAAGATGCGGTATCATCAAGGATGAAAAAACATAATGTCGCTATTAGACGAGGATATACTGCAATATAGCGCAATCATGCAATTGTTGAACAATTTAATCGAACACTTGCAGGTCGGTCATTTGGATATCAATACGCGATAGAATTTATCGAGAGTAAACGATCACGCGAATGGGAAGCAAGATGACCTATTGTAATAACCGCGCTGAATAATCAAATTACTCGAACAATCAATATGAAACCTGTTAGCGCGATCACATAAAAAACTATAAATCTACAGCGGCGTGATTTTTCAACACAGCCAGTATTAGGTAATGTCGTTGTGAGATATTTATATGAACCTGGTGAACTTGATGGTGGTAAAAGAAATCAACCTGTCCTATATGGAGTATAACCACGCATAATATATATATATATATATATATATATATATATATATATATATATATATATATATATATATATATATATATATATATATATATATATATATATATATATATATATATATATATATATATATATATATATATATATATATATATATATAATCTGGTCATATTTAATCGTGGAGCAGCAATTTATAGATGAGATTCAACTGCTCCTCAGCGTGGGTTTACAAGTGAACAACTACAGGTAATTCCCTATGATACTCAATTACCACCGCGGTCGCTTAACTAGCATCACGACGTCGACTGCACTCAAGGCTCGCAAGAAACATAATTTGTTTTGTTTCATCTTTGATATAATCTTTTGGGTACAAATTTTAATTGCCCTGTCTGATTTGCATTCAGGTTTTGGTGCACACTGTAAATGATTTCTAAAATAACACATTTTGATGTAATGGGTTTTGAAACTTTCAATTCTTTAAATACATTTTGTGTATTTCTTGAGCATGTTATTGGATGTAAAAATTATATATCACAAAAGGTGTGAATAACTTGACAGGTATGTGGGCTACATTACAGAAAACCTCTTTCACTATACATGATATATGTAACAACTGACTACGAAAATGCAACTTGCACTTTGTACTAAAAAAATCAAATACTGCATCCATGTATACACATAATTAAAACTTTGGTAGTTACTCGTACAATACAACATTTGCAGTCATTTCCATTTCCAAGGTGGACTTGCAAAGATTGAAACCTTATGTAAATACATGATTGTTGTAAATGTTGAAATTTCCATGGTATCGTGATTTTAGTTTTCAAAGTTGTTGTACCACATACATATGGAGATTCAGTATGCTTAATCTCGCAACTGATTCCAGGAGATCATAACAAATGTGGAGCCAGACCGGTTGAGGGAACGTTTCATCCAGATGTTGCAGTTCCACCCAAGCCTGGTCTTTAATGTTTTTGGAAACAGAATCAAGGCAGTGTGGTGGTTATCACCCATCCCCCGATGCAGGATTGCCAGATTGGTTTGGGTGGGTGGAAAATGCAGGGAGATGCCCACAGACCTGGACAAGATGTGTTGTGAGAGACAGCACTGTATATCACTTTTGCCGCTAACGAATATATAAACTTTTGGTTATAATGCGCATTGCTGCTTAATGCATTATTCTTGATATACGTAAGAGTTTATTTAACGTATAATGTTTCATGAATTTTAGCGAGACTTCTTACAAAATGAGACATGCTTAGATTATTTATTTGCAATCACTGTGAATGAATTTTAAAATTGTAAGCCATCCAAAAACAAAAAACAGGGATACATACATAAGCAAATGATAAGGAGCTTTATTTTTTACAATTGATACTCATCAGGTAGATTCTATTCATTACCTGGTTTCAATGTGGGTACCTCACTATGCTAAACAAATCTAAGCTGATGATGATAGAAAGATAAGATTCTATCGTCATCTGCAACCAGCCATTCCTATTTGATCCCAAGGCAGGTGTCTCTGACTTCTAGAAATGCTCCCCAAACACTTAATATTAGTTCTGGTTGCGATGGAACACTCAGTGCTCATGTCAGAATAAAAACTTTGCAGTTTTTTATCCATATTTATTTTACAATGGAATTTTCTGAGAAAAGATTAATAAACTTGGAATAAGTGCATGTTTTTTTTTATAAATATAATTTTTCAGGATTTTCAAGTTCTAATCGTTGATGAAGTTGTACATGCGTTGGCCAGGATGTACAGATAGGATGATCTTGTACTTGATGATGAAGTTGACTTGATGAGCTCGAACAGGCAGTTCATACTATGGCAGCATGGAAGACTAGGGTCTGGACAGAGATGCGTCATTCCCTCTTGCTGTGTCTGGCGGATACGTGACAAATATCCAGATGCTTTTGGACAATACACTGGTTTCACCCTCTCCCGGGTTGCCTGAACTTTTTTAAAAAACACTTCTTACGGTTATAAATGTATTTATAAATGAATACATAGTCATTTGACTTCATTCTTTGTTTTGTTGTAACTGCACATAATATACCATCAAACAATAATGCTTCCATTCAGATATTTTAAACACCAGTCTATTATGAGTAAGGTCATATATTATCAATATAAAATATTTCAGCACTTGCAGATACATTATACATTGTTTTCAACTACTGACACTTACATTACTGTAATCTTAGCAGACACATCCATATATCAAGCACCTTTCATATATTGCATAGCTAAATTCGAGAGATCTTCTCCTTCACCAATACTTGAAATGATGGTGGTTTTTGAGGTGCCAGGTTTCTGCTAATTCTCCTGGGATCATCTTCCTTAAGTTCTCTTCTCCTCATACCCTGCATGTCGTCAAGTCGACAGATGAAGGCTTTTTAAGTACGCTCGCTGATGTGGGGATATGTTTTCTTTTCTTTGCAAGGGTAGACGGACCATCTGCCACTTTTGTTGTTGTAACAGCGATGATACCTGTTTTAAAGAAAATTTTATTTTCTTAACTTGTGTGACAAGCATTCCCATATGTTAAACTATATTGAGTTTTCACCCAATATTTGAGCCTCATGACCAATTCCTAAGGAGGGGTTGTTTTTGTTCTTATTTGTTCTATATCCAAAGTACTACTTGAGACAGCATTATTCAGCATTAGCACCCCCTCAGTAATCCCACCCCTCATACCCTCCTCTTTGTGAACCACTGATATATACGATAAAACATACTTGGAAAATAAATTTAAAGTTAAATTTCACTGGTGAAATATGAATCTACATTTCTCTCTAAAACACAAAAAATATATATTATTTAATATGACTGTGATAGACTTTCCGTCCAAAATTTTAGATAGAAAAATATTTGGCCTCTGAAATAAAAATGTATAGTCTGTGATGTCCAGCTTAAGTAATATTCAGCGAATGACTTGCTCAATTTCTGACATATTTGTTGAGGGCCAGGTATTGTTGTTTTGTTTTCTTTTTTGCTTTCAGTTTCTTGTCAAGGGTTTTCTTTTGGTATTTTTATAGCACTTTCAACACTTTATTGGATCTATGCTTCTGAGGAAATTCGAGCTTAGTGCTCTTTCCAAGGAGACACCATGGCAGCTGATACAGTCTCACCTGGGGTAGGGTAGTATTAAACCTGCAGTCTTTTAATATGTATAAAATTTAATGTCATTTTTTAAGGACCTCGTTATTAACCTTTAAAAAAACATATACAACTTTACACCATATTCTAAGTATAAAAAAGGTGAATACAATAATGTATAGGTATAATAAACACCTATACATAATGAGTTATTTAATTATATTAACTATATTTGCCGATTGTCTTCAAAATTACTGATATCAGCTCCCATCATTTGTGCACTAGATACATGTGACTCATTTGAACATAGAGGAAATTTACTTCTTATACATACAATTAAAATCAGTAATTGAGATATGGTATATTATAATTATCTCAATATTTTGTTTTAAATTATATGTCATATTTGCATTCAGCATGAGCAAAGTGGATAGATGCGAAAAGGGTGTTAGCAAAAACTGCATGTGAGACTTAGCTATAAATGGGAAACAGTATATAGAAAGTAAATGTATATATGTATGTGATATGTAATCACAATTTCCTACCATACAATCACTGGTTCTCAAAGTATTCATTTACCTGTAGTGAGGGAAGTGGACAGTGGAGGAAAAACAGCTGGATTAGCCAGCACATTATACTGGAACTTTTTTGCCTAACCAAAACAAATACAGTAAACATAGCTTTTCTCCATGCATCAGGTAGCAGTTGAACTTGAGGCATCCTATCCCACTTCTGAGAAAGTAAAATATATGGTATTATTTAATTGCTAGCTCAGACTAAGAAAAGTATGAAGTGGGGACTCAACCTGCTGTAAAGGTTTTAAAAATGTCCTTCTATCAGTATTGTATTTGTTATATTATTGTTTTCAGTAATATGACAACTATAGCAACCATTCCCTCCAAAAATGAAAATTCTGCAAGATTTTTTTAAATTTTTACCTTCCTGACTCAATAGCAGTAATTAAAGGTGTCTTCATTCTCTCTGTGTGTTGTAAAAGCACTTGGCCAGGTGTTGATGTGAAGCATGAAGATGTACTGCCCAGTGATTCTGCATGCTTTGGATAATCCATTGTTACATTCTTTGTAACTTTGTAACTAAAAATATGTAATAAATATTCATTTGTATTACAATTATATTTTAAATCTGTTTCTGTTTCTTTGTGATTTGTGTTAAACACTTAGAACTGAAATATTTAATTTTAGCAAGGATACATAATAACAGATCTAAAACAAAATTTGACACAAATAAAACTTACTTGATTGCAGCTCAGAACTATAACTGATACAGTAACAACTTGCCAGCCATATATTCTAGTCGTATTATAATATCCTTTTCTATCATGACTAGAGACCCTTTTGTAATTGTAGTCAATACAAATATTACAATGCATTAAAATAAATTTACTAGTAAGTAGTTATACAATAAAATCTTAGCATTCAGCCTATCATAGGCATGAGATCAACATTTTACTGGATCAGTTCAACATTAAACATGTATTATTTGTTCAAATGTTTACATGAAAAGGTTGTTAAACTTGTATGCAAGTAATGTGCATGTCACATTAACCTAAGGTGCGGGAGAGAGATGATATAAATACTGATAACGCTTGTAAAATGTATCTAAGTTCCCTCGCCGAATTTAAAAAAACCTGTCTCACGAAGATAACTGACTTATGTACAAAATGACCTTATGAGCACGCTGTTATAAAAAAAAATATATTTCATCCCAACATACAATACACACAATGCAGTCACGGAGTGAAATACTGTTTTTTAATATTGATCAGCTGATCACATCTATTTTAGGAATATTTCAAAGCAAATCAAGTCCTGGTGCAAACATTGCATTAATAATGTTATGAAAAAAAAGTTGTTGTTGTCACAAGGGAGAGAAAGAAGAAAGAAGAGAGAGGGCTCTGTTAAAAGAGCTACCGTCGCGATGATAAACCAGCTATACTACATCTGCAATGAGAAGACAAACATCTATTTTCTTTGTCGGTACAGAACTGACCTTTATTTAATTAAACAACACAAATATATTGACTACATTCTAGAAACACATCTAAAAACTTTATAATAAAACTTCATGCAATATATATTATATTTTCCCTTTTCAAGCTTACCAACTTCATTTATTCGTATAACTTCTGCATTTTAGAATATTATACAAATAGTTAATTCCCAATCAATTTCAAGATAGCCAAGATATAAAAATGTAATGACCATAATTAGTGTAACAATTAATTTAAAGAAATGCGTTTTACTAATTTTAAAATAGAATATTGATTTAGAATATATTGCTAGATAATATTCTTTCTTACTTAAGGAATACTTTATTTCAATCATTAAATCAAAACATGAAGTTGGTAGCAATCTCAACCTTACAATAAAAATTACATAAATATAATTAAGTAATAATTCTTTAGAACATTTAAACATTCCGTTACAATATATTATAAATAAAAGTATTAAGTGAACAATGTTGCTAACATAACAATGTTACTATTAAAATCTCAACATTAAAAATACTTATTTCTAAAGAAGTTACGACATATACAATTATTTTACCTGCAATGAGAAGACAAACATCTATTTTCTTTGTCGGTACAGAACTGACCTGACCCTTTAATGCGTGGTATATCTATATGCATCCTGTGTCAGGTTAATGTACCGTTGGAAAAAGATGTTCGTTCTCATCAGGTAAAAATCAGTTTCTCCTGGTCAAAACCGGCTTAATTTGACGTCATCTGACATAAGGTACAACTCAGATTTGTAGTTTATCTATATTCGTTTGGCACTAGTTAGATCCAAATATGATAATTACTTAATATTCTACACCAAAAACATGTTTAATATATTAAACCAGCAGCAATGTCTGTCCAACATTAGATAAGAACTATTTTGTAGCGACGACTGTCCATCATAAGATAAGAACCATTCTGTATTTACGTCAGTACGGAAAGTTTGTTCTATGTTTTACCGATAAGACTTAGGGGCTGACTGATTTTTGCTTCATAACCTATTTCCACACAATAATGTACATTCGTAAGCTTTTAGCTATTTTTATCAGTCTTATGCAGTATGGCTATATACATTGCCTTTTTTCACTTGCTCAGCAACCATTTCTATTCTATATAGTTGTGCTTCAAAAACAAGTGAAATTACCTTTAATATATTTTAGAAACTACTTAAATATAAATAAATTAAACACTACTTTAATACAATTCAAAGAAAATATCAATCTTATTAATTTTACTAAAAATTCAATTCCTAATAATAATACAGTGTGCTTTGAAACATACAGTAGGAACAAGATATTGAAAAATGGAGAACATTTATACACACTCATCCTTGATTCCGGGGAAACTAATGTGTATCAACATATAAAAACAGACATCGGCCTACCTGTCCTGTGTCCAAGAACTTCGCCATTTCAGTTTCTGATGCCAGTCCTAACTCTTCCATCAATGCTCATCATCGAACAACTGGCCCCATGACGAATCCTTGATAAATTTCGGTCTCTCTGACAGTTTTTTGACGTTTCTTCTCGGAAAGAGACAAGCGCAGGCGACTCTCTCGTGTGTCCGCCATTTTTGTTTATAATAGGCACTTAAATTAGAATCACGTGACTCATAACCCGCCCACTGGACGAAGAGGACGTTTAGGTTTTTGAGGTCACGTGCGGCTTCCGTAACATTTCGTGAAATACAAGTTTCATTAAAAGCGGGCCCCCACAGAAATTCATTTTCTCTCGTTTTATTTATCAATTACCTAATTGACTCTTCACAAACTCTAGGTTTTTGTGAATTATTTCAGCTTATAAGTCGACACATTCATTAGTTACATGATCTGTGACATCACAAAATTACAGACTCTCTACACTAGTGTGCCTTTAATCGCGTCGATGGTTGTTTTAATATCAGAAAGTTTCAGCCGCTTGTACTGCCGGTCTGAACTCTTTAGCCTGCACAAGATGGCACCTTTCGATTAGATTATTTTGGGTAAGAAAAATGGATAATAATAAAAAGTTGTTCGGTCTGATGGGTGCAGGATGGTGGCCATATTGTGCTTTGACAACTTTGGGTTCGTTGCCAGTGAGTAATTACTAAGATTTTTTTTTACGCGCCGATTTCCGGAAGCGGATTAAAACCGCAATTCGCAAAACCTGTTTTCGGTCGGACGCAAAAAATATTTTATTCAACGGAATATTTGGCTATATATGGTGTCAGAAGATGCGAAATTGAATTATCCGTCTATTGGTAGCAAGTGATGGACAATAGCCTTGATATATTTTGAGATTTTTAAAAACCTGCTCATAGTGACTGATGGGTCATATAGGGTAATGGTCGATTTTTAAATAGACGAGCGTCGTTATTTATCAAGATATTTACCTGGTCGAGGTGTCAAAAGACGCAAAATAAAATTACCTAAACGGCGATATATTTGGTAGCTTATTAAACAAAGAGTTAAATACGTTAAAACCAGCAAAATTAAAAAACGTGAGGGTCATTTCAAATATATATGTAAGTAAAAAAATAAAGCACTTGAAACAGTTAAAGTAACAGTTTAGGAAAAAGAAAATGCAATTAATATATGGATAAAAAAAATGGTTTCTGTAGCAGTGTTGGATTTGTTAAAATATGTTAATATAGAAAATTCATTACATTAAAAAAATGTGGAGCTAGAAATTAATTAACTCGCTTAATTTATAGAGCAGCCGATTTATCTATAGATTAAGCAACATATACTAGTATGCACAATAACGTGGTGCATTGAATTTTGTCAAGATTACAATATCTTTTCTTAAAAATAAGAACTATATCAGTCAATCAGTTTAGTGGATGAGCGGGTTTTAGTACGCAGGATTATAGGCTTTTAGCATGCAAAAATCAGGGGTGTAAACCCTACAGACAGTATTATAGGCTTCCTACAGCCGTGATTTTTTAAAACCTAGCGCGTTAATTATCTTATTATATAGGTCATATTGCAGCCAGAAAGCAAATGTATACAGCTGGGAAATAATATAATAATAATTTAAATAATTAATAGAAATAGGGTGGTTGGATGTATAATATTTATCATCAGTTTAGGTTTTAGTACTCCGGACTATAGGCTGTTAACAAGCAAAAATCAGGGTTGTAAATCCTACAGACATTATATAGGATTCCTGTAGAAGTGATTTTCACAAAACTAGCGATTTAAATATTATATTATATAGGTGATAAGGTAGCCAGAAAGAACATGTATATTGCTAGAGAATATTATAGCAATAACTTAAATAATTCATACAAATATGATATATAGATGTAGAATAGTTATGATCAATTCAGGTTTTAGTTGTCCGGACTATAGGCTATTTACAGGCAAAAACTAGGGGTGTAAAATTTGTAGACAATATTATACGTTTCATATAGCAGTGATTTTTACACAGTTAGCGCTGTTATTATCATATTATATAGGTTATATTGTAACTAGAAAGAACATGTATAATGCTGGGAAATATTAAAATTATAACTGAAATAATAAATGCAAGTATGATAGAAATATATGTAATAAGTATCATCAGTTGATGTTTTAGTATGCAGGACTATAGGCTTTTAGCAGGCGAAAATCCGGAGTGTAAAACCCATAGACAGTATTATAATCTTCCTATAACCTTTTTTTTTTTTAATAACAAAACTATCACTTTAAATATTATATTATATAGGTTGTATTGCAGCTAATAAAGACAATATTAATTACAGACCAAAAATTATCATACATAAAATAGGGTTCGGGTTCAGGTTATGTTTTTGTGGGGGTGGGGGTGCCGCTATCAATTGGACCTTACGATGAACGGACAGTCCTATATTAATGTGAGAAAACGTCAATAAATCGAATGTCGCTCACCTCCGACGTGGACATTACCATAGCAATTTTGTTGGGTTAGCATTACGTAGCTTGTCGAGACGTTTCTGACAATGTGTCGCACTTTTTTTTTTGGGGGGGGGGGGGCACCAGACAGATGCCCCCCCCCCCCATCAAAAAATTTAAAAAAGTTTATATGTGAGTGTGATCCCCCCGATGTATTTATGTTGTTTATTATTTTTATACTTTACTTCTAAAGGGTCCCTTTTAATTTTCCCCATCGGGGTTATAAGATAATTTTGACACGGGGTATTTTTTTTCCTTAATGTATCCTAAGTATACCTTACTAGTTGGGATTTGATCTACCCAATCAAGTAGGTTACTTTTAATTTTATTGACCATGGCTAGTGGTCTCTCATCCTTGTGTTTGCTATATGTATGATGCTATATGTGTGGTTGCTATTAGAGTATATTGTATACTCATGTATATGTAAAGGATTGCCATATTTTCCAAATTGTACCAGTTGTCTTATCATGTTGTTATCTTCTCCAATATGGAAGATAAATTTTAATCTTATTTTTAAACTTTACTATATTTTTTTTAAATTTTTGAATTCCATATAAATTGAGGTGTATTATTTACATATTTTTATGTGGGTCTCAATTTGCTAGATTTTATTATTTGTATAGGTCCGTTTTCCCTGAGTCGGGACCTGTGCAAATTTATTTGCCTGTACAGTTCCCGTCTCAGTTTGTCCGGCCTTTTGTTGTTTATCTCATTAAATCAGAAAATGTCCAAAATTGTTTAATTTCCCTTAAATGGGAGTCGTGACTATTACGGGACATAGTCGCGACAGGAAAAGTATGGATTTAGAATCCAGAGAAGTAGAACAGAAGACACTGTAAGTTATTTTAAAAATTTGGGTGGTGTTTTTCCAGACTCTTCCACAGGCCTGCTCACTTCGCGTGGCGCCCTGTGATTTAGCCCTGTGGTGTCCTCATGTGTACTTTCCCCCTCACATTGGCATTATCTATATTATCTACATTTTTTTTTTTTTTTTTTTTTTTTTCGAAGTTCAAAGTTTTAGAATTTGAGATTTAAAGTTTTAAAATTCTATGTATAATAACTATTCCTTAACCTTAATTAGTGGTCCACACCTTATTAGCGTCTTCGTTATATAGTCCGTTATTTGTCTTACCAATTGTTTGTTAAAGTTTCCGTCTAGGAAGAGTAGTTGACGTCTGTCGTACTTGTCGACCTTCATTATTTCAATTATCAGTTTGATTCTATCTTCCTTTGTTTTGTCGCATTGCGTAATTGTGTGGTACTTTGTATAGGGGGCGCTGCTGCATAGAGGGCAGCTGATGGAGGTCCGTATCATGCGTCTTCTGAGGGCCACTTCGCCTGTGAGCCAGGCGTTGTGGAGGTACGTGTATATGATACTCTGTACCTTTGGAGAGTTGATTTCTGACCAATGCCTCCATACTCTATCCCAGTTGATGTATGTAAATTCCTGTTCTACTTTGGGTTTATTTTTCTTAGCTTCTAAGTCCAAAAGGCAGTCATATATGTCAGTTTTGTCTAATTCCCATATGTTTTTAATATCCCTAAACCTATATAATATTTCTTTTATCCCCTTATATAAGTGTGGTGTGTCAAATTTTTTCACTAATTTGTTGTTCATGTATATGTCTTGTCTGTGTCTCATGCCTAAGCCTATCCAGAAAATGTATAGTGCTTCCCATGGTGTGTTAGGTGTGCAGCTTATCCTTTTTAATCTATTTAAAATACTTTTAGTTTTAATTAAGAGGGGATTAGTTAAGGCCAATTCTCCCTTCTTTTTACTCCTATATAAAGTCTGCTTATTTATGTAGTGTATTTTGAAATTCCAAATGTAATCTATTATTTCATTATCTATAGTTTCTAGTGTTTTATTGTTAATGTCCACAGTGTTTGTCGCACTTGAACGTACGTAAAATACTTTTTGAGAACAAAATATTTAAGCAATCTTCATATTTGTATGACCGAGCGTGGCCGCAATTTATTGTCTAGAGAGCACGGACACAGACAGATATAATACAATACCATTGGCCCACAAAAATAAATCCTTGTTGTAGGTTGTTTTTGCCCTGTATAATGATAAGGGGGCGAAAGTTATGCATACCATGCCAAATAGAAAGCCCATGTTGTGGAGGAAAGGGGTGGGGGTGAAAATTCCAGTGACATGGGATTTTTGTGTAGGGAAGTCGCTTGTTATAAAAGCGCATTCTGTCTTGTGTTCATACCTTAAACTTGGTTTTAACATTATGTTTTATTTGTATGTATGTTATTGTTGTTGTAGGGTTTAACGCGATTTTTTAGGCTCACGATAGGCTATATAAGGCCAGCCACATACATACATACATACATACATACATACTTTTTTCCCGCGTATAGTATGGCACAGATATTTCGCAATAGGTATAACGGTACCAATTGCGCAAGTGCAGGTGGGAGGAGCTTATGGTGTAGGGTCCATACCATTCAGAGATTAACAACAGCACAAGCTATGATTGGTGGATTATGTAAGAGTTGTACTTTCTGTTAGGCTTAAAATATAGTTTAGCCTCTTGGCAACATGTGAATTTATGTTAATTCCTATATAGATCATATTTTGTATTTTTTATGATTTTTTGAAAATGTCATAGACATGACTGAAAATAAGTATGTTGTGACTAGATAACTCATACCCCTGTCTACTTCCAGCAGAGTTATCTCTCTTAAATGCAATGGAGTACCTGGTTTTGTCATCGTCAAATTGACAATCTAACATTGTTCTCTATAACAGTGTGTGAGATGCATGCTAAATTAGGATAGAAAATATAGTTATCTCTCCAAATATTAGCATTGAGGTCTATGGAAAAACAATTGGTACCGTGATACCTAAAAGGTAATACCAGCTTCACAGTGTATCCATAGTAACGAGTATATATAGCCACCATTTCTATAATGTCATAGTGTCATTTGGTTAAACAATGAATATTGAGAAGTTTTGGTCTAATATTGACAGACTTTTACATAGAAAATGTATAAAATCTTCAGATGAAGACACATGCTGGCTTTGGAGGGGGGCATTTGATAAAGACGGCTATGGCAGACAGAAAGTTGTATGGCCAGATGGTGGAGTCTGCTCATAGGATGTCATACATGCGGCAAAATAATTTATTTAAACACAATATATCACGTATGGATGAATGTGGTCACCTATTAGATATTTCACATATATGTCATAATAAATCATGTATAAATAGTAAACATTTAGTTCTAGAGCAGCATGCCATAAACCAGGATAGAGAACATTGTAAGGCACAAGGAAGGTGTTCCGGTTGTCATAGACCGGTTTGTGTCATATAAGAAATGCTGGATTAAGTGATCTTTGGTAATTTATTATATATATGGTCTTCTTTTCCCCTTTTATTTCATGATTTCTTTACAAATTTTGTTTGAAACCTTTTGCATCCCCTTCGTGGAAGGGGCAGGGATGCTGGCAGACAAGAGTAATTTCCTTAGGCCAGCATTTCCCATTGACACTTGTGTCAACCCAACTTGTAGCCCTCTGTTTATATTGGCTGCTTTGCGTCCAGAACTTTTATTTTCAATTTCTTCAAATAGATTAAACATCTTTGATTTGTAACTACATTTGTTACAACCAACCAAGGCCCCATTGCTCTTCAGAGTGCTGGTCCCATTTAAAAAAAACCCAAACACATTGGGGATACTTGTGTATGTTCTCGGAATAGAGAATTTCACATCAATTCATTCTGGTGGACATTTATTATCTGATTTGTAGATGACTCCTCATCTCTGCCAAATAATAAAATAACTACTGTCAGGCACTCTACAATACTTTTATATGTATAGATCTCTGATTATGTAAGCACTCACATTCTGATATTGTTTTTTTTTCTTTGATGTAATGCATATAATTTAAATCACATTTAAGTTAACTGAGTTTTATTATATGGAGAATTAAGACATGGAAAGAAAATTATTACACATGTGTAGGTATCTCACTAAGTTATCTCCCTTCATGGAACAAATCTTTTCAAGAAATAAAAAGTGACATTTTCAGTACTTTTTCTGTCAATAATGAGAAGATTAATAATACAATATTAACTAAATCATTGGATAATTATTCAAATTACAGTAGAATTGCTTTCATAATTTGTCAGAGCAAAGCTTACTGTTTGTGTGTTGTCTTTTTATAAACAATTATTCTTTCACTGGTTTAATCAAAGCCAATTAATATTAACTTATTGTGTGGAACCAGTACAAATTGCATGTGTCTGTATGCATTAAGTTATTTACCCTTTTATTTCAGATGGATATGCACACTGTTCCACCTGCAGTTTTGATGAAACTAAGGGCCGCAGCAGTACTGGTGCCAATGCATTGTCACTCTTATTCGTCGGCATAGCCTCCACATACTGATCCCATGTGAGTCTAATAAACTTTCTATTCTCTGATTTTTGTACATTGTTGTTTTCAAATCTGATTCCTTTATTGAAAGGTACACATCCCTTTTGGAAACAGACTCTCCTCCTGTTTTTTACTCCCTTGGAAGTGCTAGACTTATTACTTTTTCTTGGCATTTTTCTGTTCTTTATTCCCCAAAGTATTCAAAATTCTAAACCAAAAGTGCTTATAAGTTGTATTATACAAGGTGTGATCACAGAATGGTTCATTACATGAATATTAGTTGCTATTTAATTGAGGAAAGTTTGTTGTTTATGTTACAGATGGGATTTGGGAGGCTAAACTGTGTGAAAGGACTGGGGTTAGTGACCTCACTCATTTAGAGGCAGTGAAAGTTGTTGATAGCCTAGACTGTTTCTAAAGATTAGGTCATGTCCACCTGTCCCTGCTGTTACTTTCTGTGTTTGTGAAACAAATATAAGTCCTTTACTTTATATCAAAATGTCTCTTTAAGTGTAGAACTGGTACATGCTAACTAGTGCATTGACCTTTGACCTTACTATTACATAATATGACATAATGTGATTTATCCCATATCATCAAAGTGAAGTATGATAAGTGCTAATATGAATAACACACAACTCATAGTTAAAAGAATTCATTTTATTTCAAAAGATGAGTTTGATAGTGAAGGAAAGGCATGTAAACAAGAGTTAGAACAGCTCAATAACATTTCTATACACAGTCATATAAAACATAGCTTAGTACCTCATAAAATTGTTTCTGACAAGCGAGACTAGGTACATTTGTTACTTATATAGTCCCAAGCTATTTCACAGATTATTGGAAAAATCAAGGTTTGCTATAGGTATAACGGTACCAATTGCGCAAGTGCAGGTGGGAGGAGCTTATGGTGTAGGGTCCATACCATTCAGAGATTAACAACAGCACAAGCTATGATTGGTGGATTATGTAAGAGTTGTACTTTCTGTTAGGCTTAAAATATAGTTTAGCCTCTTGGCAACATGTGAATTTATGTTAATTCCTATATAGATCATATTTTGTATTTTTTATGATTTTTTGAAAATGTCATAGACATGACTGAAAATAAGTATGTTGTGACTAGATAACTCATACCCCTGTCTACTTCCAGCAGAGTTATCTCTCTTAAATGCAATGGAGTACCTGGTTTTGTCATCGTCAAATTGACAATCTAACATTGTTCTCTATAACAGTGTGTGAGATGCATGCTAAATTAGGATAGAAAATATAGTTATCTCTCCAAATATTAGCATTGAGGTCTATGGAAAAACAATTGGTACCGTGATACCAATAGCCAGGCGGGCTTGGCTAAAAATAGAGACACTGTATCTTAAAGCCGAACATCTGGTGTGTGATGTCAATTTCAGTCTCAAACAGGCGTGATGATCATTGCAGTAACAAGTCAAAAAGGCGGGGGAAATACAAGTGCATGTAAACTCTTTTTTTTTTTTTT